>JAOTON010000214.1:0-300000 GCA_034440635.1 Lepas anatifera
AACTGGGAGAGAGAGAGCGAGAGAGAGCGAGAGAGAGAGAGAGAGAGAGAGAGAGAGCGCCTATGCGATGCCATATGACGCTGTCAGCTTGCACGCTAATTAGCCAAACAATTTTGAGTTACTCGGCCAAAACGCAGTGCCTGGTGCGACGCCGCGGTACGGCTCCTGAGAAACTGGCGACCGGGCGGAGCGGCCCCGCTTCCACCGCTTCTGTTGCACGGCCGTCGGCGATGACGGTGCGCTGTTACGTACACCAGGGAGATGAGCCGGGCAGGACCGTGGTGAGAGCTGTGACCGGTGGAACGCCACAGCAGCGTGTCGTACCAGAACCACTCCACCAGTGCGGTCGCAGCGTCCCTCCTCTCCAGCCAACCCGGCCGTCCCAACTCTTTTAACTCGAGTGACGAACTGTGGCCTGCTCTTTTGGAATCCAACCACTCGACTTGCAGAATTTGTGCGTCATGTTATGGACTATGCACTTCAAATTCTGCTGGTGCGTGTGGTGTTGCGCTCGGTGTCTGGATCAATAAACTCTCTGTCGAAGTACAGGCTGTCTCTGGTGGATCTCGTCAACACAAGATTGATACTACCAACTCTGTTGACTTGGCTCTGGAAACTCTGCTGACTCTGGGAATGAAAGCGCAATCTCTTAACACCCATTCTGATATCCAAGGTAGCTGCGAACCATCTGACACACTAGCCTGATACCAAATCTGCCGGCCATTTCCAAAATTCGTTGAAAGTGTTGTGTGAAAACAGCTGACCAAATAATCCTAGAATAATAATTATTGGGCCTTACTCGACGCACCAACTGCCAGGGTCATATGGCGTCGCCAACTCTTTCCCTGTTGGAAGTGGTTTCTCGAGGAGCCAGCTTTGCTCCTTGTTCGGGACCCGAATACCTAGAAAACAAGAAATTAACTTGGAGAGCACATTGCTGCTTATATGGGAAATTTCACCGTACAGAGTTTGTTCTTCATGTCATCACAGATCCAGTGCTCCATGGACAAATGAAAAAATTATTTTATTGCGCTCTTGGATCTTTATAAATGTTTTAGGTTGTGCCTCACTCAAAATTGCTCAAAAAGCTATAGTTGTAGAGTACTGTACTCGGCACTCACCGAAACAGACTGGTTTCGCAATTAGCTTGATGGCACACAAAGCAAGTCCAGGTGTGCTGTGGGATGGACGAGATTTGCGTAATGTAACGGAAAATCACGGGAAAATAACATCGACATTTTTTCGGTGTGGGCCTTGTTGTGTTTGTTTTACCTGGTACGCCTATGACCTCTCTCTTTGTGTCGGCTGCGACGTGACTAAGCTCCAGCAATACGCTAATGATACACAGATTCTCATTAGTGGCAAAACATCTGATTTAAACAGTTTGTTGCGCGTATGCAGGTCCCCCTTTGCACCATGTACCAATGGTTTTGTGAAAATGGCATGGATGCTATGGTCCCAAAACCCCAATTCCTATCAGTGACGGATCTAGGATTTCGTTAAGGGGGGCACGCTCGGAGGGCGCCGAACCTAGGGGCGCCGAACCTGAGGGGCGCAGATTTCAGTAGCCAGATCTATCCGGTCGGTTTGGAGAGGCAGACCAAAGTCGAAAAACAAAAAAAAAATGTCCCGCAGTAAATGCTGCGCTACCAATATCACTTGCCGGTAGAATTTTGGGTATTTGAGGCGAAAAGCTAAAAAACGTCACGCGGTGAAAACTATGGGCTCGATATACTTCTTCCTATCCAAGGCTGCCTATACTATGACTGGCTATACGATAACTGAGAATTATTGATATTTACTCCATGATTCTTATTAAGGGCTCTGCCCGAATATATAATCTTCAGTGTTTTTTTAAATTTCCGGATTCGAGGGGACAGTCCAGGGAACATCTTATCAACTTATGTTCTGTTTTGAAGTTGAGAGTTAAAATACCAAAATCTTACTTATAAACTAAAAAGGAGTAGGGAAAAAGGAGGTCGATCGCTTTGGGGGTCAAAAAACATAGTTTTAACCCAGGCTTTTCCGTTTGGGGAATGCCTTTTTGCCCCCTGGATCCGCCACTCGCCAATTCTACTCACCCAAAAAGGCGGCCAGTGTCAATGAAGAACGCGTTTAAAAAAGGATTTGTAAATGCTTATTTTCAATAAAGCTTCCTCTGTGAAGACATGTTCCACGTTTACCATCAGCATATTTCGGGCCAGCTAACGACTGGCACCTTGGTAGAAAATGCTGAAAGCACCCACCCCTGACACCGTAAATGAAGCACGATGAGCAAATAATATAGTTATCTTCGGTCATGGCGAAAACTGAGGTGTCGTATCCACCACCTCCCACTTATCACAGTCGTCCTGGCTAACGGCTCCCATACTGAAATAGCCGATTGACGCTAACCTGAGCCTCATAGGCCGCAGAACCTCTGCCGGGCCTGAGGCCTGAGTTTTCGGTGACTTCCCCTGAATTTATATCCGAGTCCCCTCAGCTGATCAGGACCGCTTTAGTTAACTTAGGTCCTCACCGAACTGAACTTGAAACCTATATCTCGCCGCTGAAGCCTATTAAGTTTTCAGGGCCCTTTATTGATATAGGGCCCCCTCCACTAGGTCCAGGGCCCTCTGAGCTAAAAAGCTGGAGCTCTGGAGCTCTGAGCCCCAAGCTGGATTAGTGTCCCTTAAGCTGGTCAGGGTCCCCTGGGTTGGTACCGTTTTCGTTTAACTGATATAGATCCCATCCAGCTTTGTTTGGGCCCGTTTTGCCCGTATCTGGGCACTAGTTCGTCCGGAGGCACCCCAGCTAGTCTGGCCCTATTAGTTTATGGGCCTTCTGAGCTGCTGCAGGGTCCCCCGCCAGAGTGCAGGGGTCTAAAAAGTGGAGCTTGTGGTCCGCCGACTAAAATCCAAGCTTCTTAGATGGTCGCCGAACCCTACTAATACTACATGTATTACAAAATCGGTCTTAAAAGTGGTATAAGTATGGCAATAGGGAAGCACTGGCGAGTGCAAAGGGGAAGGTTCCGATAAAATGTAGATATGAAAACCTATAAAATATAGATCGGGTTTCTTCGATATCGATGACCTAAGCCAGAATCAAGTCATTACCTAAGTGATTTCATGAGATTATAATTCAGTATTAAAGTCAAAGCTATGATCTGAAAGCAACAAAATTATACATGCTGGCCCTTAACCCCTAGCCCGGTGACCAGCATGTGAATCACCTATGAACCCCCTGGTGGGAGGGGTTAAAGGCCGACACCCTCGATCCTCGGAAACAAAAAAAGATAGAAGCGGAAAAAAGCGATCGAAAGGTCGTCGGAAATGCAGTCGGCGTTACTCCCGGAATTTTTCCCGGAAGGTCGGTACTGTGGTCACCAGAGGGGAATAATTCATAGTCGTCAAAATGTATCAAATGCAATGCTCTATAAAACCTTGCTTATCTCCGTACGCAAAATAGCCGGAACCACTTTCTCAACGCTATTCAAAGAGCCGGACCAGCTCTTTCACTAAGAGCAACATCCATTACCATATCGGTTCAAGGCTAGGAGCGCAACAGGACACTGAATATTGGGGATGTTATCACGTAGCTTCAAGTTATAGGAAGAACGCTCGCATTGGGCGTGATATGTCGGACCCTAAAAGCCAATGTTGGATAGATGATCAGTCATTTATACGCACTACGAGTCTTGAATACGTATCTCGATAGTGCCCACTAATCTTAGGCTAAGTCTGTTTGGAGGTCAATCGAAGTCAAAGATGATACACTGCCCGTACACAAGGGCAATTAAATGGGCGCCGAAAGCGGTGGGACGGGGTACCTACGCATCCTTCCCTGTTGGCCAACCAGGGAGGTCTCCCCGAAATTTTCGATTCATTGTCATTAATGCTGTCAGGTACCAAATATGCTCACAATTTCCCTGCCCCGGTCAGCACCAACCCGGAACCGTTCCCCTGTAAAAATTCCGTGGGAGCGCCCCGGGCATTGACATTTTCGCCCATCACTTCTATACCAAGCAAGATACAACCATGATTGATGCACCATTGTTGTTCTCTCATCCCAATAATGGTTTTATTTTGTGTTGTCCATCCATGTGAAAAATTGTTAGGCCTTATCTTAGAGACAAATAAAAGGGTTTACAGCACCTTAAAAAAGAGCCTCAGAAGCAGTTCCGATGTTTCATTTAACTAGAAAAAATGTTTTTCATGTACATACATGCCGTCGTGAAATACTTATGATTTTTTACCTTGAGGCGCCAGAAATCAGATAAATTCCTGTAAAATTTCAAATAAATAATTCAAACATTATTCATTGGCAACATTTCCTCAAGTGCAATGGAAGATATCAACCATTGCTAAGATGAGGCCCAATTTTCGCTCCTTTGTTGAACATGGTTCTACTCAAAGCAATAGCAATGCTGTCTCTTGGGAATAACCTTGTTTTTCCATGCCATCATTTCCATGATAACTATTTCCAAAGCTCTTAATTGATGCATTTTAGCATTAATAACCAGGACTAGAAAAAGTTTCCAGAATAGTTGCTTTGATGACCCTATTTGGACCAGGATTGGGTACTGAGAAGGAGTAGTTTGCATTTTCAGCAACCTGTTCTTTTGTGTAGACACAATCTCTCTGTTGATATTTCTGCTGGTACCTCTGTGGCAGTGCTTCCATATTTCATCCATACTAGAGAAAACAAAACGATTCAACTTTCTTGTCACCAAAAAATACAAGATATTATTATCGGAAACTTGGATGCATATAATCCAGTCAGTTTAAAAACATACACACACACCCTGATCACCCAGTGTGCATCCATCTGTGCAAACACAGCTTATTCTATGTTTGGCAGACTTGGATTGGACCATTGTCCTTGCAGTGGAGTCTTCTGGCAAATTGGAAATGATTTATCACATATTTGTGCTGTGCAGAGAATGCACATTTATATCCCCTTATGGGGTACCAATGCACAGAGATTGATCTAGGATTTTAGTAAGGGGCAGCCCTCTGAGATTGCATGCTGTCAACCAAAGGGGCACACTTCACCCAAAGGGTATGGCTATCATCATCAATCAGTGGGAGAAAACTGTGGTTGGTGTGACTTAAAAATGGTAACAGTGACATAAGTGGGAATGCTTGACCCATAGATGGGAACACTCAGATATCTTTGAAGCGAAATCTCTGAAGGAGCTGATATCTCAGAAGGTATCTTTGAAGCAGAAACAGGAAATCATACTTTATACCCTCCTTCAAATATTGAGGCTCAACATGTTTATTATGATCATTCACATGTCTTGGTGCATCTGTGTAAATAAAACACCAGTCATATACAAAATCAATTAATAGATACCTAGTGAAACAATAAAAAAGTTTTTTAATATTTGATTTCTATTGCCACTTGAGATAATAATATATACAGACCAAGACATATGGCCATACAGAATATGATGTGACCCAACCTAGCACAACAAAACTTTTTTCAGCACCTTTAATGCCATTTGTCACAACTTCTTAACTTCAAAGCTCCATCTGTAGCCCCATAATTTATATTCTAGTGGTGGGGGCAGTAGCAAGGTATTTTCTGCCTCACAGACCTGGTTTAATTAGTTTTGGGGTACCCTTTTCCTCAGGCCGCCCTTAATCCTTTCAAACTTAAAGGGTCCTGAACTCGAGTTCAGGGATCCCTTGGACCTGTCACGGCTGTGGCACCCCAAATGAAAGCTCGAGTTATTTTCTGTGCCTACTAAAAGTATCCCCTAAAATTTTCCTATTTCTCATTTCAGGGACTTTAAAATTTATAAATAACAGGCCTACTTGGTCACCCAGTTATATGTCCAGCTATAAGGCCCAGTCTGCAAAGTACGGCAGCAGGCCAGACGAGTCACACCACCCATCTAAAATTCTCGCACCACCAGCCTGCAAAAATTTGCACCAATCTGGCACATACCAGGGAAAAAATGCACCCATTCCTACTCCTACAATGCAATGCTACCTCAATCATTAGTCAGTTAGTTAAGGAATTTTAATAAGGCCCCCTCCTGTGTCTTAATAGCCATTCAGCCATTATTTGTTTAGTTTAAGTGTCACTAGCCTTGCAAGTTCGCACCAGGTTGATAAAATTTGCACCTGTCGGTCCTGTCTCCAAGGGCACTCGCACCGACAAGATCTCGACGAAAATGCCGTCCTTTGCATACTGGTATAAGGCAAGAACTTGGTGGTTTTAAAAACAGTATACTTGTTATGGATAGTCTCATAATTAGACACCCCAAAAATCATTTAGAAAATCCACGCCCTTTGGAATGTGTGACTATACAACAATGCTTACGATGATATTTTAGCGTGATTGTGGTTGAAAAGGGTTTAAACATGCATCACTTGTATTCAAGTTTTTTTCCTTCTGAGACTTTTCGCGATAAAGCAAAACAAGGAAAAATCATTGCAAGTAGACTCAAAAACCCACCTAGATTGCACAGACCGTCTATGATAACCCCACATCTTGATTTAGCCCCTTGGATTTAACAAATTGAACACCAGTCGTCAAAAACGGCGCCCACTGCTTCCAACAAGAATACAAAAATATTAGCGGCAGCCCGCGCCGCGCTCGTTCTGAAGGCTGCAGACTTCGAAAATGTACCAGGGCGACCACCGGCGACCAGGCGACCACGCAAGTCGGCGGTTTCGGTCGACTTGGTCGCCCATTGGTCGCCTATTGAAAAAAATGAAAATCACCGACTTGGTACCGACTCGTGACAGATTCTAGTACATTCTAGATTGAACTTAAAAAATAGTACATAAATACGGTACAGGGAGATGGCATCATCTAAAGTACCAGGTGATTTCAGTCGTTCTTCATAAAATTTGGACCAAAAATTGTAATAGGAAGAAACATAACTAGCATAGACTAGCAGCAACTAAGGGCAGTGATGATACCAGATGTAATCGGCCAAAGATGTGCCGTTGTAGCCAAGCTGTCTTTCAGAAACGCCAAACAAGCCGGGAAACAAAGGCTAACTTGGCTCTTTGTCGAAGTAGATTCTGCCCATTCTTGGCCAAAGAAACTGGCAGACTTCATCCAATAGATTTTGATGGGCACTGTATGTATTACGATGACGGGTGGAGACAGTGGAGAGGGTAAGCATATTTAGAAGCAGGAGTGGATGGTGGAAGCTAAAATCATAGGAAAACAGATGGAATCAGAGTTTGAGACGGTTGCTGGGTCGCCAACCAAAAGATGATAGGGTCGCCGACGGCGAAGGCAGATCGGCACGTTTTTAGACCCCTGTCAGAGTGTCTGGGCCGTTGAAAGTTGAACTCCTGGGTTAGTTTTGAGTCGCTGAGCTTATTTAGAAACCGTTTAAATAGGTAGGCACCCCACGCTGGTCTTGAGAATCCTGTGTTCTGTATTCTGTACTGGTAAAAAACATCAACAGGCATTGCCCAATTACTGATGCAGTCATGTGATTTAAAACAGTAAAGTCAGATAATAAATACATTCAGCAATGGAAGCATTCCACAAACATCCATAACGCTCAACATTTGCACAAATGCCTATCCTGAGAAAGTTCCTAAGGCTGCCGTGAATTTGATAGCATTAGTTTTAAATGTGTAGCCCGAGTCTGCGAAGAAATCAACATTACGAAATGCGTTGAAGAAACTGTTACATGTGACGGCCACGCGGATGAAGAGGCTGCGCTGCATAGTACCAACACGCGCCAACCGAACTGCCCACAAAAGGGAGAACGCGACGTTCGACGCGGCACAGAGAAACCGAACTCGGAAACCAGATCGGAACAATCCAACTTCCCGTGATGAAGATTAAACAAAAACAAGAGGTCAAGCTGAGCAAAACGAGCCTTAATACTACGCACTTTGTAGTGAGTCAAAAGAGATGGATAGTCAAGCCTGGCTGACGGACGGTCCGAAAATGAGGCCAACCAGATGAGAAGTTTATGCTGCACCCTTTCTAGGCGCTTCAGGTGGGATGCAGCAGACCCTGCCCATACAACGCAACCATACTCCAGGATGGATGTTACATGGGTATAATAAGCACAAAGAATAGAAGTGTGCTTGAGTCTGACTCGGCAGCACTGGCGCGAGGTCTGAAAACTTCGTATGAGGAGGCCAAGCATTCTATTTGCCTTGGCCACGGTGTGGTCTATGTGTGGAGCAAAAATCAGCTTACTGTCGAGTATAACACCGAGATCCCTAATCTCTGTACGGTGCTCCAGCGGGGTACCATCCAGTACATAGGTGGTAAGGATCGGACATTTTCGGAGAGAAAATGATATAACGCAACATTTATCTGGATTCAATTTTAAACGCCAAATTTTAGACCATTCTACTAAATTGTTGATGTCAGCCTGAAGGGCATCACTGTCTGTTTTTGTCGAAATTCGGTGGTACAACTTAAGATCGTCGGCGAAGCTTATACAGTTGGTTCGAATGATGAGGGGGATGTCTGCTGTGTAGCAGATAAACAAGAGCGGGCCACACACGCTGCCCTCAGGCACCCCGGACCTTACAGCGCACCATTCGGAAGATTTTACCCTCTAGTAGAAGACCCAGCGCACCTCTAGTATAATTCGTTGGCGACGACCAGTCAGGTAGGATTCAATCCAGGAGTGCGCGCGACCAGTAATTTTGAAAGATTTTAGTTTGTGAAGAAGAAGCGCGTGGTTTACACTCGTAAAAGCCGAAGAATAATCAGTGTCGACAGAGTCAGTCTGCACGCCCTCCTGGATCGAATCCCAGCTGTGTTTTAGAAAGTTGGCAAGATTTGAGACGCATGAACGATTTGGGAGAAATCCATGTTGACTGCTGGGAATAGATGGTAGACAATGGGCCAAAAGAGAGTCACAGACTACCTTTTCTAAAATTTTCGAACAAAGAGGAAGAAGTGAAATACCGCGGTAGTTGCCTGGGTTCTTTTTGTCTCCTTCTTTGTGAATGGGAATGACATTCGCATCCTTTCAAATATGTGGGAAAACACCTTGAGTGACTGACAATTTGCAAATGATTTCGAGAGGCACTGCCAATTCGGCAGCACACTCATGCAAAATTCTGGCGCTCAGATTGTCGGGCCCGCACGCTTTGTGCTTTCCAATGCTAGATAGCAGGGCCTGAACTTTGCCTGGGGGAACTGTTAACTCTTGAAGAATGAAACAGTGAAAGTCCGGGGGCGTTTGGCAGCGTGTCAACGTTGGGATCCGAAAATTTGGAGGCGAAGGTTTCGTTGAAAATATTTGCGCATTTGGTGGGATCGGAAAATTGTTGACTGTTTGCGACAAGAACGCGTGGACGTTGATGAGACGATTTCAATGAGTTTATAAACGACCAGAAACGTTTTGGGTTCCCACGGAAGTCACCAACAATGCCCAGTAAGTAATTACGATATTTCGCGTTAGATAAAGCTTTAAAATTGTTTCTTGCTCTACTAAATACAAGATCGCTTTCTGGAGAAGGGTCGCGCTTTCTTACACGGTGTGCATGGTCTTTGTCCCTAAGAGCACGCTGCACGTCCCGGTCAAACCAGAGAGGCGTCTGCACTGAGGTCAAATGAGCTCGTCGGGGGCCCTTATCTGGGCCCCCTTAACTGGCACGGCCCTCAGCTGATTTTGGAGACCCAAAATCCCTCCTACCGGATCCCACCCACGCCAAATTTCCTGACTCCCTGAGGGCCCCTGGGGGCCATTGGGGATTTTTCCCGCGAGAAGCGCTGGGGTCCCTCCCCCGAGACAAAGCTTACAACATGTCTCTGTCTCTATCCTCTAGCGTCTGCCAGAGTTAAGCTAGAATCATTCTTAGGCACAATTCGCTTCTTCTCGTTACGGCGAATCAGCCAATAGTGTATAATATGACTATACTAGGTTAAAACATAAAAATGACCAGACCTAAGGCTAGGTCAAGACCACCATCTAGCCTAGCATAGTCAGTATGCATATCAATCAACTCACATTAACAATAAAAAACAGTATCAAAATACGGGTCTTATCAATATTTCCTGCAAAACAATTGACCCAAGTCTTAAAACCTGCTTAGGAAGCCCCAGATGAACTCTCAGAGGTAACATGTCTAAACTTGCAACATGAACCGATACAGAGGCCTAGGATACTATGATTTGGGGAATCCGAAGGTATTTCAAGCGGCGTCTGCAGACATAGAACAATTTTTTCGGAAAATTTCCGTTTCACCCCATGCATTTTCAATGGAGAGGTCATGATTCGTACCTGTCCCTAGGTCATTGATGGAAAAATCCTGGAATAAATTTATTAATACTTTTTGGCCCATTATATGGTACAAGTTTGAATTCGACAGATTCACCCTTTTCTTACATACGCCAACTTAAACATTTTTTGGCGTGAGGTCACTTGACCTGCACTGGTGACCTGACCCGAGATGACGCAACCTTAAATTTTGAGGGAAAGTTGCGGAATTGATCAATGATAAGGTGTGACAAGTACTGTGTCGCTTCGCGTAGACGTTTTTTCGTGCCACTGGGGGACCTCGAGGGGGTGTTCAAGCACCACCCAACGGGCCGGAACTGGGCGCGAATACTCTAGGACAGGACTGAGGCCAAAAGGGAAGGCTCTAAACAATGTCTGAAATTTTGGGGTCAAGGTCCTTCAAGGTCATTGACCTATTACGGCACAGCCCAACATATTATGCCTAATTTACGCTATAACTAGCGCTGTGCCCAAGCTTATCAATGACCTTTGATCAAGCCTTGATCATCAAGGCCAGTCACCTTTAATATTGACCTGTGACCTTGATCTAAACACTGAATAACCTTTACTTTGATGTAATAGCATACGTTATGATAGGTGTCGTAACATTATGCAACGTCATTTAGGGGCTGTCCGGGAATACATGTACTCATCAGGGACACCTATGCTCTCTGGAGGGGCCTTTGCTTCGATGAGGCACCTGTGCCACCCAGGGGCGTCTTCGCTCCCCAATGGGCGCAACCTAGTATCCAGGGGCATCTTTGCTGTTCCGGGGTTTGATGCCCAGTGCCCAAGGGGAGCGTTTTCTTATCCAGGTTCACCTTGGTATTGAGGGGCGTATTTTTATTCAAGGTAACCTATACTACCTAGTGGCACCTACCCTATGCAAGGGGCGCTTAGGCTATCCAGGGGCGGCAATTTGCAATACAAAGGGCGCACTTATGCTCTCCATGGACACCTAATTCAGAAGGTGCCTCTGATATTCAGGGGTGCTTTTCCTATCAGCAGGGTACCTGTGCCATCTTGGGGCTATTCTTATCAAGGGACGCTGCTGTTATTCAGGAATATCTACACGACTGTCGAGGGTCGCCTTTGCTACCCAGAAGCGCCTTTACTTCTTAGGAAGTTTGGCGCCCGTGCTTAAAGGAGTGCTTTGGCATCAATTGATTGCTCTGTTATTGGGCTTAGATGCGCGTGAACCTCGAGCTCATGTAGCGCCCATATTGTTGCTAAGGAATGCTCATGCTATCAAAGGGCGCCTTTACTATCCATGGCCTCTGTTTTATTCAAGGCAGTCTGTTCTATCCACGGGCATCTGTTATTTCGGGGGCGGTGCCTAGGTTATTCAGGAGGCGGCTTCTTTCTCCACATGGGCGCACTATTGCTTTCCTGGAGCACCGTTACTGCCCAGGGGTGTCTTTCTATCCAGGGTCGCATATGATGTCTAGGTGTATATTTAAATCACAGACATGATTGAAATACATGCCCCTACGTTATGCTAGGGTGCTTTTTGTCTCCGGTAAGGCGCTATTTTTATCTTCCGGGCACCAGTTTACCCAAAAGCACCTATGCTGTCCAGAGAACCGTTGTTATCTAGGTCTGCCTTCGCTGTTAAGGGGCACCTTTGCTACCCAAAGGGGGCATTTTACTTTCTTGGAGTGCCTATTTCCATCTAAGGGGCAGATATGCTATCTTGGAGCGCCTTTGCAATCATGCGGCGCACTTTTCTATCCAGGGGCGCCTCTGCAATCCAGGAGGAGCCAAAATTGATGGAGAATAAAAATTCTGAAATGAGGCGCTCGAACACTGTAATAAAGTGCCTAGATATCAGAAAGAGGCGCTCATCTGCTGAGCGGGGAGGACTGCTGGTTGGTGAGGGCAGCCTTCTCGGAAGTGGAGCGCACATACTGAAAAACGCACCCGGTTGCAGCGATGGAGCCCTAAGCCTTCAGTTATAGGTTAATGAAATGTGGTTAAAGGCAGTCCATGCTCAAATTGAGCGCTCGCGAGCCTTGTAACAGAGCGCTCGACTGTCGGACAGGTGTGCCAAACCATAGACAGTAGGGCAGCTGAAGATGGAAAGGGACACCTATGATATCCTGGGGGCGCCTGTACTCTCAGGTGAGGCGCTTGTTTTATTTCTCAGGCGCCTAGTTTATCCATGGCCGCCTATGCTGTCCAGATCATCTATTTCAAGATGGGTTAACTTTGCTGTCCAGGGGCGCCTTTGCTATCCAAGGGCACATATGATATCTGTAGGGCGCCTTATGCAAAGGGCACCGTCCTTACCAAAGGCTGCCTTTCACTTTCCCTGAAGTGCCTATTTCTATGTAAGGGGTGCATATATTATTTAGGAGTGCCCTTGATATACGGAGACGCCTTTTTGTTCAGCGGCGCCTTTCCTCTTGAGGAGCGCTGCTCCATTCCAGGGTAGCTGAAGATGGATAAGGGACATCTATGTTATACAGGGGGAGCCTCTACTTTCCAATGGGGTGCTCATTTTCCTTCTCAGGCACCTAATTTATCTAGGGGCGCCTAGGCTATCCAAAGGCGCCTTTACTACCGAAGAGGTGCCTTCCTAGGGGCGCCTTTGCTATTCAGGGGCACCTTTGCTGTCCAAAGCACTTGTGTTATCCAGGGTTGTCTTTGCTGTCCAGTGGCGCCTTTGCTATCCAAAAGTGCATATGATATCCGTGGGTGCTTTATCCAGTGGGCGCCTGGACTATCAAAGGGCACTTTTTCTATCCAAGGGTTGCATTTATTTTCCTGAAGTGCCTATTTCTATCTAAGGGGCTCCTATTCTGTCCAGGGCACCTATGTTTCCCAGATTTTCCTTTGCTGTCCAGGGACGCCTTTGCTATCCAAGGGCACGTTTCTTAACCCGCGCCCCACCGGGGTCCGGCGCCACCTTTGCCCCACCGGGGGGGGCATCGATGGCCCCCCTCTAACTCCGAAAATATGGGCGTTAGCGCAATAGAAGAATAGAAGGCAATAGAAGGCTCGCGTGAATTCAGTAAGAAATTACTTCGCATGTTTTAGTGCTCAGGTCAATGGTTTGACCTCCAGAGGTCAAATTAGGTCAAGATCGGCTATTTTCACTCAAATATGCAATGATTAAGCAAACTGGGCATAACTCTTATGTCATTAGAGCTATTGAGGCCTGGTAAAGTACATTTGATAGCAAATTGCCAGAACTTTTCCGCTATGTGGAACGTAAAGACCTCCCGCCAGTGGTTTGACCGCCAGAGGTCACCTCGTGACCTAATATGACCTGAGGTCACGAAAGGTCAAAAAGTGACCTTGCCGTATATCAAATGAACGCCAGTGACAAGACAAACACGATGGTGTTTGTTTCACCGCTCTACCTCAATTAGGTCAAAAGTTATTGTCAAAATGCTGTTTTTGACCTCTGGTGACCTTGGATGACCTTGGAAAAGTCAAAGGGCAAATATGACCCCTGGGATCCGTGAAAGGGTGCCCAAAAACGTTGTTCTGAGCAGTCTGAGTATTTGCAATCATTTTTGTGGCTTTTATGTCATGAAATAGCTTTTCCCCATGCTTTTCCAATAGGAGAGGTCGCCTCGTGACCTGACCTCAGGGCACGAAATCGAAAAATCCAGGATATACACCTTGTAGACCCTGGAGGGGTCATGAAGTGTAGGAAGTTTCAAATCGATCGACTTTGGAATGTAGCTCTTACAGAACTCTAAAGGTGAAGTGAGGTGACCTTGGTTGACCTCGTCTGGTGACCTGACCTTGGGTGACCCGGGGTAAAAAATTTCAGGGATGATGGGAAAATGATGCAGTGAGAGGTAGAGCCGTCAACCGCGGTGCTGCACTTCGTCGTTTTTCTGCTATCTCGGAAAAACCTTAGGGGGCCATCGATGGCCCCCCGGTGGGGCGAGGGTTAACCAAGGGGCGCATTTTGCTTTCCTGGAGCGCCTATTTCTATCTAAAGGGCGCATATGTTATCTAGGAGGGCCTTTGATATCCGGAGGCGGCTTTTTGTCCAGGGGCGCCTTTTCTCTTGAGGGGCGCTGCTCCAATCCAGAGCAGCTGAAGGTGGATAAGGGACATCTATGTTATACAGAGGTAGCCTGTACTTCCCAGTGGGGCCCTTGTTTTCCTTCTCGGGCACCTAGTTTATCCAGGGGCGCCTAGGCTATCCAAAGACGGCTTTTCTATCGAAGGGGTGCCTCCCTAGGGGCGCCTTTGCTACCCAGGGGCGCCTTTGCTGTCCACAGTACTTGCGGTATCCAGGGTTGTCTTTGCTGTCCAGGGGCGCCTTTGCTATCCAAGGGTGCATATGACATCCGTAGGGCGCTTTTTCCAGTGGGTGCCTAGGCTGTCAAAGGGTGTCTTTTTCTATTCAAATGGCGCCTTTTTAAGGACACGTCCCCATCGCTCTTAACGTCCACGCTCCATGTCTGTGTTACATATATGCTATTTGTTGAGACCGTTCATCACGCACCCCCTGTCCCACCCCCTCCGAGGAGCTTGGCCTCTTTAGTAAAATCCTGGACCCGCCACTGTGCACAACAAACAACTGATTCTGACAGTTCACTTTCTTCATCCACTCACAAAGAGCATCTCAAACCAGCATAAGTATAGGTGTACAGTTCTAGTGTTTTTCTTACCCACGTGCAATGCTCTACAATGAACCAGAGTCAGTTTGCTGGCAGCATACAAAATCTCACACATCAGCCACATTACGTGCTGATTCTGGGAACTTGCTCCATCACTTCACAAAATCTGTCATCGGACCAATGTGAATGTCACGAACCTGAAAAGAGAGAGGACAGTGTTAGCAGATTGTTTATCTTTTCGAAAAAGTTATGAAAACCCTAGAATTGTCAACTTTCTGTTACATCCAAGACCATAGCTTTGCCACGGGAGGAGTGCGAATAAGCGCTACAGAATGCTATCGGATGTGAAAACAGCAGACCAAATTTTCTGCCATCTCCAAAACGAACCGGAATCGTCTAATGCACTCCAGCTTTTCATGTATTGAAACAGTTCTTATGTTGTGTGGTGAACTATGTTTCACCAATGCAGGAACAATTCACAGCTGATTTGGCCAGAGGCGGCTCATTTCTGGATGCTTCAACTATAAGGTGCTATAGTTACATTCTGCTGGCAATGGTGGTCGAATTTTCTGATTTTTTTCATAGCGGTAGAGCTACGAGAGATTAGCTTAGTATGTTACACATGACACCTAAGATTGTCGCCGCCTGCTGGAGATGGAAAGTGGATTCTTATCAGGCATTCTTCATCGAACCTTTTTTGTCTCAACTGGACTGGGAGGAAATATCCATTTTGTGTCACAATTTCATTAAAAAAACCCTGCACGGACACAAGCTCAAATCCGGAGAGCTCAGTGGTAACGGCCGAGTTTCCAGTTTAAGTTTTATATTAGGGGAGAGTGGGGAGAACTGGGACATTAAACAAGGGGCAAGTTTAAAAAATTATATAAATTTAGTTAAGCGTTTCTGGTACATTGTATAAGCATTACATGGTGGAACAAACATTTGGTTATGTATGTATGTGTCTTTTTAGGGCGAAAACAGAGTAGAATTGTGAAAAATTAAGTTTTTGTAGAAGTCTATGGTTAGTGAGAACTGGGACAGCTGCAGGAGAACTGGGACAATGGGTGTTCAGAAGTGGGACACAAAGGGGAGAGGTGGGACTACCGAAGAATCATGTCTAAATCTTATAAAGCGTAGCATCTATAAGACACCTTTTGAAAATAAACTGTAGAAGCTATAATTGATTGTCTTTTTGAACCTTTTTTGTTGTTGCAGTGATGTATCGCACGGGACGTTGTTATATTGATCTGTTAATTCTCCTGGTTTGCATGTAGGATAGGGCAGGTACATAGTATAAAGGTGTTGGCCAGGAGCAGATCCAGCAATTTCCCGAGGGAAGGCGAACCCGTACAGGGGGCCCGGCCTCCTTGAAAAAAAGCCCGAAATAGCTGTGGGGGTCCGATTGTGCAAATTATATATTTTTTTATAAAAAACGTACACATGAAGATGCATCGGCGAGCAAGAAAAACATCAACCTCCGTTTTTGGGGTAACCAATTCCAAGAACTGTAGTAGCCCTAAAATTATAAACTGGCCCTAAAATCGCTGAGGTCCACTCATAATTGGACTCGATATCCGCAAACCCGTGGACTGGGCAAATTTCGACTAGGATCACTGATCAGGACCATCTTAGTCCGCATACAATAGTTTATGGCCTGCGTGAATTAAGGTTTTAAGATACTATACCTACTACTCCCAACCCGGGCCCAAAGTTACAGCTACAAAGGGCCGAGGCCAAAGGGAACCCACAAGCAAGGCAGGGGCCGACAGTAGCCACAGAAGGCCCAGGTAGACCACGGGGAGGCATGAATGCTGGAAATAGGAGACTGGCTTTGGCCACAGTGTGTCTGAGGCCATCGTGAGGGGGCCCGGTCGCGGACACATAGGTCCCAGTGAACCACAGGCGCCCCGGAAGCATTTCAGGAGACCCAGATAGCCACAGGAGGTCTGGGTGGACCGCAGGGAGCCATGCTGTGGTCACAAAGGGCCCGGGTGGATTATAGGGGGATTTCTCTGCAACGGCTGTGAATAGTGATCCGGCTTCGGTAGCAGTGGGCCCGGGATAACTCTGAGGGACCCGGTCGCAGACTCAGAGCTTCCAAGTGGACTTCAAGGGGCCTGGATGCATGTTAGGGTACCCAGATAGCCACATGAGGTCTAGGTCAACCGCAGGGAGCCCGGCTGTGGTCACAAATGACCCGGGGTGATTACAGTGGAATTCTCTGCAAATGCTGAGAATATGGGGCCCGGCTTCGGTAGCAGTAGGTGCGGGATCATTCTGAGGGGCCTGGTCGCAGACTCGGAGGTTCCAAGTGGACTACAAGGGGCCTGGAGGCATGTTAGGGTGCCCGGATAGCCACATGAGGCCCGGGTTAACCGCAGGGGCCCGGTTAGCCACAGGGAGTCCGGGTGAAATACAGGGGGAATGCTCTGCAAGGGGTTATAATAGGGTCTCAGCTTCGGTAGTGGGTCTGGGATAATTCTGAGGGGCCTGGTCACAGACTCAGATGCTTTAAGTGGATTACAAGGGGCCCGACTACACTAAATTTGGGTGGCATTTGGAAGACAATTTGCGGGGCAAGGGTAGAGCCGCCCCTCCTGCGGAGGGGGGGCGGCTGAAGTTGGGGGCGTTTCTTTCCAGTGCTTAAGGTCGGCCCAAGGGAGGGGGCGATCGTCTCATCGCCCTCCCCCACTTGGATTCGCCCCTGGGGTGGCATGGATGAAATGTTGTTTTTTTATAGATAAGTCCGCCATATTGAACTTATGGTCTTTATTCTGATCTCGATTTATAAACCACGAAAGAAGAAAAACAAGCTGACGACCAGAATTACTCTATAAAAAATCCGACACAACCATATTTCCATCAAAGTACAAATATATAGGTACAATCAGTCAAAGTACAGTACAAGGAGAAGTGGGACAGCAAGGGGAGAAGTGGGACAACTTGTCCCAGTTCTCCCGACCCCGCCATTTTTTTAGAATTGCGATGTCAGTAAAATTAAAACCACTTTCGTTTTCGAGGCTGGTACAGATCGATGGAAAATACGACAGCAGCTTTAGTGGACCAAAATAGCCAACTTTTCGGTAACATATTTAGCAGAAAATCCACTCAAGAAAACGTAAAAAATTAACTTTTAAGGAACACTCACCTCCCGCTTCCAGCACCCACCGGAAAAGGAAGCTGTCTCCCTAGTGGTATGCAGCTGCACGTATAGTGCGGGAATCAACGAAAAATTATAATTTTGGCTTACTCCTAGATTCAAAAATGGGCGTGTCCCACTTCTCCTGCGTCCCATGTCTCCCCACTCTCCCCTACGTTATGACCAGAAAAATTACAGATACTACATATCCGTTTCTCCGACGAATCTATCCCAATAAGTCTGTACACAGCCCCCAGCAATTGAATCTGAACAGTATCTGAACTATTGCTCATCAAGTCGTGATTAAAAATTAAAATTTACTTCCAGGTATTGGTTGCGTAGCCGGCAATACTCGGCAGCCTCATGACTTAGAAATCATTAAAGAAAATAAAGTTCTCACGAGAGAGCCACAGACAAATAGTTTTCTGCTAACTATTTCCAAAACATGATATCGGCAACCAGTTTTGGGACGGTAATCTAATGCTAAGAGCGAAACATACATGTTGGGTTTCCAGTCACGACCGAGGGAGCAATAGTGGCCCAGAAATTAGCCCAAAAATGCCGAGCCCAGTGTGTACAGATGCCATTGCCGAGAGCTGTATACCAAGATTACCTATCTAAGCCCAATCCAGATAAAAATGCGATTAAATGGACAAAAAATATAATCCAGATTCAGATCGAAGGCTACCATAACTTCTTGGGAGCACGGCGGAGTAGTGGCTAGTGCGCTTGCTTTCCACGCGGCCGACCCGGGTTCAAGGCCCGGCGGATTATCTGAGCAAGGAACAATCTGTCTCCCGAGCAACCCTTTCAACAGGGAAAGCGTTGGCGACGCCATATGATCCGGCCATGGAACACCCGGCAGTTGCTGTATCGGTAAGCATAATAATTATTATCTACCAGAAATGTTTTGGCGGATTTAATCGGGTGCGATTCAGTCTACGAACGAATCGAGTATCCATCTGGATATCTGAACCGTGATATACTCGTATCACACGGAGTGGCGGTGTGTGATCCTCCCACAAACTGGCGGATCCAGGAATTCATTTGAGGGGGGGCGTGGCTACGGGCTCGAGCATCAAACGCCAGTACCTCGGGCAGCACCTCGCCTATATATTTACTATAGGGTCTCGGACATTTGGGGGGGGGGCTTGAGCCCCCTAGATCCCCCTGGATCCGCCACTGCTCCTACACACCAGTGGTGCCCGGGCTACAGCAGCGAATCCAGGGGGAGGGTCATAAATGACATTCGCCTTCTTAAACTCCCGATTTCCGCTTATTTTGGTTAAAAAACATTTTCACGATATTTTGGACCCCGTCGCCCACCTCCTCCCCTAAACCATCGGTCTAGAGGTCCATTACCGGCCGACTGCCGCTGCTGATCTGCCAGCCACCTCCGCGGCGGGCTGCTGACGCGGCAGTGAGTCGGTCGCGTTCCGACTGTCTGCCAATTACCCGCCATTCATATTCTATAAGTCACGGACACCTTATCCACGTTTTTGTACCGCTTAGGGCGATAAATCGGCCAATGATGGGCCGATGTGGCAATTCACACATGTTTTAAGGGGCTTGAATGAAGACGTCTGCTTTATTGATGAACAGTCAGCCACATGGTGAAATGACAAGGTACAAAAACATTGATGCAAGAAGAAAAAGAGAGAAAGAAAGAAAGGTATGTCAACTGTGACTCCAATATACTGGTGAAACCGCAAACAACAGCAGATATATCGACAGGCAACAAAATCATGTTACCTCCCACGCTCTTTTTGTGAATTGGTTTATTTCAATTTACCTAATGCTGCTGTCAGGTATGTTTAAGAGTGTTATTGTTTGCTGGGTTAAGACATTATCTTCAAAAAATTACATAAGGGAACATAATGATTTTTTTCGATCCATTCATCTGAGCCCTGGAATCTTAAAAGGGAATGTAGCACTTTGGTCGAATTCTGGAATTTAGTGTAATTAGGGGAACTTTTAGCCGAAAATGAAGGAGGCGTCCCTGATTTCTCTTAAAAATGTACAATAAGCTCAATATTTTGATTTTTAAATGTTCCTCTAGGGAAATAAAAAAATATCTGCCTGTGGATGGTGTCATGATCTGGCAACCGCAACTATATTCAATGCACTTCAAGGGCTTCGATTGACTGATACTCAGCGTAGTCATCGTATGTCATCACACCAACAGCCATGACAACTGTGGCCTGCTGCTACGGGTACATGAGGGGTAAATTTCAGGTAGGTTTTAGCTTTTTTCTACGGAAATCTCGAGTTCCAAGACAAATGATATATTGAGCACCGGGTTTTCCAACTTGCTTTACAACTTGGCTATCTCATTTAAAATAAAATTATAAATGCGCCATATTCCCTTTAAGACGTTTGTACGACCATTCTGAAACGTTAATTTCAAATGGACAGAATGCCCTGAGAGGAATTTATCGAAAACACGCCAAAGGCTTGAGGATGCTCATATCAGCCCAATATACTGCTCATGATATGACTGTCAGCTAGCATTTCTCACATCGAGGTCGTTTTAATCAGTCATATCATAGGCAATAGACGCGGATTATTAAAAGATTAGCAATAACCACGGCTTAGAATAGAAAACCACTCCATTTGACTTCCCACTTAGTGAAGAATTCCTATATCAACCACTTGTGCCCGCCTACGCGAACTCCGCCTACTAAGCGAGACCGAACGACATCGGCGCTGAATAGCCCCGGGCGAGACACTGTCACGTGACCTCAAGGGATACGCAACGGAGCGTCAAGGTCAAATGCAGCAGGGAGTTTATGAGCGCGTGCGGTGGGAGGATAGCTGAAAACGCTGCTTCAGAGGTGTGGGGACAACGGAGAGTTAATGTAACAAGTGAATTCACGGACGAGGTTTGACCTTCAGTTCAGGTAAGGACGTGGGCTGCGTCTTATGCATGTTACCGTGTCATGCCGTGGTGCGCAGGGGTCGGCTTGGAACATAAATAATTACTTACCTACATACGCAGCCTGGTCAACTTCGCAAATGGCCGTTATGGAAACAAGAAAAAAGGAAAGCAAGTAGGTATAAGCCATTTGAGTTAAACTAGTGACCCGCGTAACCCTTGTCCTAGTGTGGGGGGATATTTTAATAAACCGCATATTTTTCCGAGGCAAGCAGAATACATTGCACAGAATACCGCCGCGCTGGTTCATGTGATCCATTATTATCTGTACATTTTTTCTTTTTGCAAAATTTCATGTTTGGGTAATCTCAGGTCATGTTGCCAGGCCAGGTTAAGTGACGTCACTTCCAAAAATGTTCGAAATAGCATCAGTAAGAATATGTTCCACCAATTTCACCTGCTGATCTGAAATTCATATCACATCAAAAACCCACTAATTACCGCAAATCTTGCCGGCTGAGTTAGTGTATCGATTACCTGGGGTCCATTGCGGACTTAGACTTTCTTGTCGGAAATGAATGCATGGAGAAATGGGGAGTAGTCGAAAAACGCCCCTTGTCTTCTTCTTTAGGTACGGCTTAGAGTGGCTTATTCCTATCAAAATCACGGTACCTTAGGTCATGCTCCAGGATCAAGTTAAGGCTTTCGAGCTGTAGCCTGTGAAAGATCATCTGGAACTAAAGTTAATTTTCAGGCTCGAATAAATAATAACTTTGCAAAGAGTGGTGGTGGCCTTCTTATTTTGTGGTTGTTCGTGTTGTCATTGCCAGTCGATTCAGGTGAAAAGATATCAGATCAGACGGTGACCCTGACCTTGGGTCAGGCTATATATATATATATATATATATATATATATATATATATATATATATATATATATATATATATATATATATATATATATATATATATATATATATATATATATATAGGCTAATATCAATAGCTGTGGTCATATACTACATAATAAACTCGTCATAAGGAGATAAGTCTAATAATGCATTTAAATTGATTCAGAAGAATTCAGAAGCTCGAAAAACTATCCTAACCTGTCACCTTCCTAGACCTATCATGACCTCGATATCTTGGCCTGCCGCGACCTCAATATTGACCTGCGTCAAAAAGTGGCCGATCTAGCTTCGTAAGCGCTAGTGCTGGGCTGTGTACCTCCCGGTTATCCCCCCACATGACCCGAGGTCGAGGGAAGCTTTTGTCCCCCTTCTCGCCTGAGGCAGGGTAGATAACCAGGTAGATTTTGCAGGATGTATTTATGCCGGTATTAAATGGATAGCTGGGTTGATAGTTGATTGATAGTTGAACTTTACGGTAGAAGGTGCAAGATACTCCAGCTGGAGAGGACGCTGGCTAGATACGTCACGTTTGCTGTGCGTTCACTAAGCACGTGGCACTTTCTCCATGCTACTTCATTCACCGTGTGTAGTGCAGCTGTCTTGCTGGTGGGTACCTATGTTTGTGAATACAGCCATGCATCAAACAATTTAAATAATATCTGGTTTAAGGACCATAGTTATAGAAAGTTGAGTTTTTTTAGGCATGTGTTATCCGGTTTGGCGGAAATTATCATTTATGTGTGTTGTGTCCAGACAGGTTCTACTGTCGAGGAAATGTAACAGTTCAAAGAGGAGACCTGGGGACCTCCTTTAACGGTAAGTCCTGCAATGTGGCTTTTCTGGTGTATGTTGCGTGCAAGTGCATGGCGATGGTATGATACGAACCTGCACTATGGTGCGGTACGAGCCTGTACTATGATTTAGTACGAACTTGTACTATGATTTGTTGCGAAACTGTTCTATGATTTGATGTGAACCTGCACGAAGACTTAGTATGAACCTGCACTACATTTGGTACGAGCATGTACTAGATTTGGCACGAAGCTGTACAAGATTTGGTACGAACCTCTTCTATGATGTGATACAAACTTTAACATGATGTGGTAAAAACCTGTACCATGATGTGGTAAAAACCTGTACCATGATGTGGTACAAACCTGTACTATGGTTTGGTACCAACTTTGTACAAAGATTTGGTACGAACCTCTACTAAGATTTGGTACGAACCTTTACTATGATGTGGTACAAACCCGTACCATGATGTGTTACAAACCTGTAGGTACCATGATGTGGTACGAACCTGTACCTACCATGATGTGGTACAAACCTGTACTATGGATTGGTACGAACCTGTACCGCCGCAGGCGCTCCCAGCAGATATATGATGGCCTGAGCAATATGTTCTGCCTCTATCCCGTTGGCGGCCAGCTCAGTTCCCTTTTTCGCGTCATTGTACATTACCGTTCCCAGGTTTGTTTTGACCGTGCCCGGCGATATTTGCTGCCGATACACAGATTACGCCAATCACAAACTTGTTCACAATCTCTATACGTAAATATATAGAAGCTTCCTGTTAGGGTAATAAGCGGGATTTGTGTGTGTTTGTAAAATTAATAACGGACAAAGATATTCATACATTTATCTCTGTCTCATATTCGGACATAATTAACTAAATCCAGCTGTTTCCAGTCTTTCAAACTGCATAGCTCTCTCTCAACGAGACTATGACCACATTTACCTTTCCAACCCCTTTTCGTACGAAGTGAGTTGCACATCTTTAAGCTACGAGATGATGTTTCTTATGAATTATGTACTTACCCTATGCTAAAGAATTACGGCTTGTCCACGTCAACCCATTTTCTGTCAAATTGTTTGAGTAAATAGTTAATTGCCAGGTGCGGATCCAGGATGAATCCGGTTATACCGCCTTGAGCGACGAAGAAGCGGTTAATTTTAACCGAATTTAGCAAATCTTTCGAAAGACACGTTTTTACAATAATGGCTGTAGCACCACCCAATGTTTGGTCTGAATCCGCCCCTGCTCACCGCCACGCGGATTCTCTGTCGGGGCTCCTCCTTCTCTAGCTCATTGCGAAGTCCGTCTGTCAGCGCCTTGACGGCGTGTTTACTGGAAGTGTAGAAATGATGGTCGGCAAAGTCGGGCACCTGCACGTGACAACTGGGTTAGGGCGCTCTCAGGTCCGGTATGTGATCAGATACCCCCAGCCGCTGGGGATTGCGTTGGATTGGATTGACCAGAAAGTTGGGGTAATTTTTGATCGGAAGATGCATTTGAATTCTCATTTTTGGCTTGTTGGTCGTGCTCGTCGGATAGGGGTTGGATGCGGATTAGATTCAGGTCCGTAACAATGGTCTCCAAACAGATTGGCTGGTTAGTTGTTGGAAGAACTTGGGAAATGTTCGGCTTATGTTGGAATTTTCTAGGCAGTGATGCAGCCTGAGGGGATTGTAGCGAGATGGGAGGAAACGAAAGTCTGTAAATTGACAAAACAAATCTCTCCTGATGATGAGGGAATAGTGTATTTGAATAAAAAGTCAAACACATTCTGCCTTACTGCAAAGATAGTAGTCAGAGTCATACAAACGAGGATTGAGTTATATTATACTCAATCCTCGTTCGCATGATTCTGACTACTATGATTCAACGCTTAATTGTTGGAAGCATAGGTGCATTTTGGTTAGGATGTGTTTTGCGAAGCATAAGAAGACACGACTATCCTTAAATCTTGGGACTACATCTTAGGGTAATCTGAAAATGTATTACGACGCTCTTAAAAGCGTGGTACTCCTGTCCTTTTTGCGCGCCTGGATTAGTAATATTGTGTACTAGGGTCTGGGGAACCCGGTTTTTGCCGTCTGTTCACGGTCATTCCTCACCATGTGACCGACGTTGCTACAGATGTTGACGATTTGGCCCTGTTCTGTGTTTTTGCCACGCATGCTCCTGAAACGCGGCAGAGGAAACATTACATGTTGGCATATAGGTACCTTGTACATTTGATGTGTGCACTGCAGTTTGACGGGGAGGAGCAACGCTACCATTATCTTTCCTGCATGCATATTCGTACTCTTACTTACTACAGCTTACTTACTAAAATGCATACTTTTGAGTTGTGATGCTCTTTTTCGTGTTTATTTGAATAAGAAATGGTGGTGCTTATGCCCACCGCCAACTTTGAACTTATTCAGTTTTGAACATCATCTCTAAATAACTGTGACGTCTAAATATTGTTTTCAAGCTGCCATGACCTCTCTGAATCCCATCAAGTGATGTTCACTTCCTCACTGCGTAAGACTCGAAGTTAAATTGTTGCACAGTTTTCTTTCTAAGATTGATTGCTAGTGCCTGGACACAATAAATGGCAACCGCGAAGAGAATAAATTGTTAGAATTAAAGAAGTTTTGGCCCCACCTGACCGCCAGTTTAGCGCAGTGAGCCACCGCCAGCACGTTGACGTTCAGAATTGTCTGCCATTTCGAGACGTCACCGCTAAGGAGAGGCTGCGCCGAGTTTGTCCCTGTCAAAAATGTCAGCGAACGTTAGATAAGCGATTACGTTACTGTAACGGCACCGCTGAACAGATGCTTTGAGTCTGGTCGAGACCCTTTCTCGAAAAACAGAGAGCTTTTGATGCAAAGTATTTTGTCGACAATTTCCCAAGAAAAATGACGCAAAATAGTGTAACAAGTGGGTCATAATTGTCGAAATCAGTCACTAGACGACATTAGCGTATTTGTTACATTTCTTTCCGTTACTTAACCTGGGTATTTTCTGGCAAAATATCTGGCTCCAAAAGCTCCCGGTTTTTCAAGAGAGGGTCTGGACCAGCCCCTATTAGTGCAAATGATAACTGCAAAAAATAGAAGAATCACTCATTTCTGGATACAGTTCCTTTTTGTGTTTAAAATGACGGCCTATCTCAAGCAATCTTTGCTAGCACTTGAGAACATTCCTCTCCCCCGACGCTGTGGTGGTTCTCTCCACTTCTGCTGTTTTGGCAGCCGCAG
This sequence comes from Lepas anatifera, assembly GCA_034440635.1. Taxonomy (NCBI): domain Eukaryota; kingdom Metazoa; phylum Arthropoda; class Thecostraca; family Lepadidae; genus Lepas; species Lepas anatifera. The sequence continues at coordinate 25,754 of JAOTON010000214.1, forward strand.
TGTCGACACTTCCTTCAACTTCACTTGGCTATATCGCAGGGAAGTTAGCGCCGGGGAGGCAGGCCCATCAGTTTCAGAAGTGGGAAGCCTTACGTACCGCTTGACTTTGAGATTGAATAGGCCAATTATCTTCATTATATTTGCCCTTATACGCACACCCCCATCCCTGACGCACTTCCGAGTCGCCTGTTAACTGTCCCACTGTTATAAAGCCTTAACGGAAGGCACGCCTCCCCGACTTTGGAGCTGTCCGCTAACATAAACACGGCTCCAACTTCGCTGCCATAGTTTCTCCAGAACCTGTACACACCTGCGTTGTTGATCAGAATATCGACTCCGCCGAATTTTGTATCGATCGTGCGGAACATGTCTTCGATCTGGGCTTGGTCGCTGAGATCGCATTGTAGAGTCGCCATGGAGCCAGGAAGACCCTTCCAGTCCCTCCGCTACAGCCTGAGAGAGAGAGAGAGAGAGAGAGAGAGAGAGAGAGGCAGAGAGAGAGAGAGAGAGAGAGAGCGAGCAGAGAGAGAGAGAGAGAATCAGGACTGTGATATGTGTTTATTATTTAGTGAAAATAAACTTTGTACTCTCAATAGACAACTTTATCGCTGATATATGACCAAAAAAGTAGATCCATTAACAAATTTCGTAAGTATCTATGTACCATCACCATGAATCGCACGTTAGGGACTTTTGACTTTCAAGATCAGTTACCCTGTGCCGCATCTGACGCAAGCATCAACAAAATAGTACACAATAAACCATAATCAACTTCTATAACCACCACTGACGTTACGGCACGAGACAGGTCTGCAATTTCCGGTGGACATTACCTTTAGGAGCTTCAGATTAACATCGCATCCAATGACCAAGAGGCCGTGTTTGGCGAGCTCGCGGGAGGTGGCGGCACCTATACCCGAGGCCGCACCCGTAACTAGCGCCACCTTCCCCGTCCACCGCTCCATCGCTGAAACCAAACCGATGGTTAAGAAATATGCATTTTTTTGTTGAAAATTTGAGAGGAACACTGCTGTAATTCAAAACTTCTCAAAAGAAAGGACTCGCCGTTTCTTTCCATCATGTAACAACTGGTAACTTATTCCCGTGTCATTCAAAGTTATACTATGTGGTAACTCACCTCTGCCTTGTTTTACTAACTTGGCAATGCTATATACAACAAAGGTATGTATTTAACAGGAGGATAAGGTATTCTATATTAACAGGGATGATTTCCCAACTTGAGGCCACTCCTGAAGTATCCAATGTAATGCGGGGAGTCCGGGCATGGGGACAGCCGCAACACACTGTAATTATCGGGTACAACCTGATAGTTAGATGCTTGGCTACTCCAACTTATGTTTGCTAAGCTATGGTATGCTCAGGGGTGTCACTAGGGGAATTTCTACTGGGGGGACGGCCCCTGACTGGGCGGCCAGGGGAGGAGAATTCTGTGAAATATGTTTGCATATGAAACACTAACGACGACACACTGTTCGAACACATTTATGTAGATTCCGGCAAGTAACAGGGAGATAATACAAAACAAGTTGTGGTCTAAAATTAGGGGAGAGGCGTGCGTCGTGTCGTGTCCTCCTCAGAGCTGCAAAAATCTCAAATCTGTCGGGCACTTTCGAAAAAACCTCCAAATCTGTCGGGTGGTTAGGATAGGACTATCAAAATTGTCTAAAACCCATCCAATTGGTAAAATGTTCCTTTTCTTTTTCCACATTCCTAATAGAAAATACTAAAATTAGCATAAAAAACTTCAAGTTTGGCACCAATGGATATCATTACCCTTATTTTTGTGCTCTGATCCTTATATGTGTGATATCCTTATTTTTTCGTGCTCTGAAGCCGCCTATGGAAAATCTTAGTGGAATGACACAAGTCTATTAATTTTCAAAACTCTAGAACTGAGACTGTTCTTCGGGTTTTCAATTATCAGACACGCTCAGGAAATTAAGGTTATCGGCAGAAACCTATAACAAATTGAATACCGAACCACCAATTCTCATTTTCTGGAGTCACCATTGGTAAAGGAAATTTATTATTGGATGTAATTTGAGATTTGTGGACGTACAGCATACAAATAGTGTGTGTCAAAGTCAGCTCGACTGGGTCTTGAATAAGACTCAGTCTTGAATTCAGATGATTTAGGTCACAGGTGGAAATATACAATAACATGAAAAGCAGCCCCCCTTTTTCAGTCCTCTGCAGCCGCCATTGACAAAAAATGCTGCACTAGAATGAGAATAAGTGATATTTTGTTATTATGTTACATAGTCCAGCCCAGAATACTTAAAAATATAGTTTGCAATGGAAGAAAGCTGACCTGGTTCCCATACCATGCGGTTACTTATGCCAGCTTCTGCAGATTTTCATGATTTCAGTTTTTGGAGGTGGGAGGGGGTAATTTGGAAGGAACCCCCAAAATTTATATATGGATTTTGCTCTGATGGCCAGACAAACAAGATTGGAGGGGTACTTTTTTGATATTTGAAAGTGTTTTTTAAGGATCATGACTACTTGTAGTTGAATACAAACATGTAATATTAGCTTTCCATGACTTTAAATGCATGTTTACATGAAAAAATCCTAAATTTTGAAGCTGTTGGCTATCTCAAAGTTTTTCATGCATTGCCGTGCTCATTTCCATGAGGGTACGTGGTTTAGGATCTGAAGTTCATGAGGCTAATAAATAACCTTAAGTCAGTTAGATAGTAAATGTCAAATAAATATCATGTTTCCAAGGAAGTTAAGAGTAAAAGGAATGAGTAAAGGTTGCACTAGGCTGTGTTTTTGTGATATCTTTGTCCCCTTGACATAGATCATAGGCATATTTAGGTAAGTGAATAAAATGAGATAGGAGAAATAGTTTGGTACTTAAAACTCAAATTAATGTGTAAAGGTGAAGAGTTTTGTTTCTTTGGCATCTACAAATCCACTGATGAAGGTATGCAACTTTTGTGGTTAATTCTGGACAAACAGGCATTGGATTTAATAGAAGACGGAAGGGAAAATGAAATGTTTTAGTCTAATTTGACCAGTCTGCTGGTAAAATTTATTTTTCCCTTATTAATATCATTTAAAATTATTGATCAACAGTGAGCATAACATACTGTGTGGAAATAAATGTAAGCTGCCGAAATTACAACGAACACCACATCACTTACTTGTTTTCTCCCCACACTGTTCTGATCTGCCCGCTGTTTGATCCATGCTTCAAAACGACCTCCTTGGCCAAAACCACTGTTCCTGAACTTGCAGGGCAGCCCAGAATGCTTGATTCGCCGATGCTCCTTAAAAAACGTTTCTCGCCAAAATACCCACATCCCTCAAATCCACATTTAAGCTTGACACGGGACGTTGGAAGGGGCTTCAGCTTAATCGGAGCCATTTATCAGCCCTTCAACTATGGACGATGAAATCCAGGCTCAGCCAGTTTACTCAAGATGTATACCAAAGTAATGCAAGAGAAAAATAATCAAAAACACAACCTTGCAACGTATTGCCTCCACCACACCACGGGATTCTAGGGCCTTGGCCTCCGCCATATCCACAAGGCAACACACCAAACCGAAGGGCTGCTTTTCAAACCAAAGATACCTTTTACACCTGCTTTGTTCAAACAGCGCCCTTGCGGCAGCGTTGAGCGTACTTCCAAACGAAGGAAACGAAGGAAAAAAAACTGTTTTGCCTGTCGCCTTTACCTTTACGGCGGCCTGTCGGGCCAAGCTGTCGCGTGCTATGGAATACAAATCGGGCCCGACAGGCCGGTGAAGGAATTTTTCCAGCAGAGGATTTTCTGGGTGACGTTTAAAAGGCCCTCTGTGCATAAGGCCCTCTATTCAAAGGTTCCTCGATTCATAAGCCCCTCGAAAAGACCCTCTGTGCATAAGGCCCTCTATTCAAAGGTCCCTCGATTCATAAGTCCCTCGATTTTCCATCGGTTCTTGCCGCACACTGGCTTGATATGGGAGAGGTGCAAATTCATGAAAAACTTGTTGAGTGAAATAGGTGACAATTCTAATATTAAGTTTTTTTTAGAACAAAAAATATTTTCTGCTTCCTTTCAAGATTTTTTTCTCACAGATTGTAAGATCTGTCGCAAGACCATACCGTGCCCTAAAATCTGTCGGGCACTTTATGACCCGAGAGCCCGACTTTTTGCAGCTCTGGTCCTCCCTCCACCTTCGGGGTCCATGGCTATACTATGCAGGTACAAATTTGGAGAGCGCACGGTGTTGTAGTGGCTAGCACGCTCGCTTTTCCACGCGGCCGACCTCAAGGTCGGGCAGATTCCCAGAACAAGGGGAAATCTGGCTCTCGAGAAACTCTTCCAATAGGAAGAGAGTTGGCGACGCCATATCACCCCGGCGGTTGGTGCGTCGATAAGCCTCCCCCTCCCAAAATAAGGAAAGTAGTTGAAGGTATTGATTGCTGCATTCCCCGATACCTGTATCAGCTATATGTCTCAGAGGCATTAACTACTACGTGGCACGTCCCAATCGGGAGATAGCAGGCGCAGATACCGTGGTAGGGTTCCCGCTTACCTATCTGTAACCCGGCACCGCCTGAGCCCTTTCCCTACTCACCACTGTCTAGTGGTCCGATCAGACGCTCCTCTCCTATGGTCTTGGGAATGGAAAGTGATATAGAAAAATTGAAGCGGTGATGGAAGAGGCATGCCGTTTTCTACTTACAAGTTCAGTTTGAGCCATATCCATTGGCCCGTGAGGTCACAGTGTACCAAAATGGGTCAAATCTAGACCCATTTAAAAATTCCCTTATTCCCTTATAACTTGGGATGGGAACCATTAGACTTAGAACAAAGCCAGAGGTATCAATGTGTTTTTCGTGACCAAAGTATCCAAATGATATGCAGCATGACCTTGTAAGGCCACATTTTTACCTTTGCCTGCCTTAACACGCGCCCCGCTGGGGTCCCTTGCATGATGCGCTCCGCTATGGGGCGTTTATCGCCCCCCTCCGTATCCCGTTCCCCACAAAAGCTAAAGGAAAATTACGGGCGGTGTTCGAAAGCTCTTAAAAAGACGAAGAGATTGTATAGGAAGTATTTTTTCTCAGGTCAATATTGCGGTCAGCATAGGTCAAAGAAGGCTCCATAGGCTTACAACAGAGCAGTGTACGTTTCCCTCTCTAGATCTGCCCTCAGGGAAAATCTTTATGCATCATTGGATTCCTCTCATCGCGGCGAATCGAATGATGTATAATAAGACCTTGCTAGGTCAAATAGTCAAAATGACCTGACCTCGAGCTACGTCAGGGTCACAAAGTGATCTGGTATGGTCATATTGCACATCCATCGGCTCCTCGTGACAATATAAGCACAATGCAAGCAAAATGGGAGCTTTATCTCAATTTAGTGAGAAGCTATTGACAAAACAATCACCCTCTGCTCCCGTGACCTGATATGACCTTTGAGAGGTCGGATGCTCAAAAGCTCAACTTTATGGTCAATATCGTGGTAATAGTAGACGATTTAAGGATTTTCAGCTTTATCTATGCAGTATTTACTGAAAACGAGACCATTCTATTTCTCACCATAGACTTAAATGGGGTGACCAAAAAATTGACCCCACCTTAGGTCAACAATATCAAAATTCCGAGATAGCAGATTTATAGGTCCTAATGACTTTATCATAATGTGAAAGTTTCAAACTAATCAGTTTGCTGATGTTCCCTGGGCGCTGCTTTAAACTCGTTATTTTAGGTTTTGAGGTCGGGTCACTTAACCCTGAATAGCTCCTTGACCTGACGTGACCTTAACTGAAAAATTTGGTCAGGTGTGTCAAATTAATCAGGAATAAGGTACTGTAAGTTTCTTTGTTCTGCGTTTTTTCGTTTTTGAGCCATCTGGGGAAAACCAGGAGGGGGCGAATTTCGCCCCCAGGGGGCGCATGTTAAGCTTAGTTGAAAATCGGTAATGAAAACATTGGAGAAAAGATAATTTGGCTTTGATAGATAGCTTGGAATAAGTTATTTTGGATATCATTTAACCCCTTGGATCCTGCTCTTTACTATGGTATCAAATGTATTACCCTACCGTGTTTCAAACATAAGTTATAGGCACAAACATTATAAAAGGAACATCTGGTGACCTTGTCATTGTCCTGACCTCAAAACGAATAGCAGCACGCATATTTTTCCGTTCGGGAACTTTTGAATGATGTTTAGAAGCTTTATCTAGCACGTTGAGAAGTCGAGTTACTCTCTGTTGTTTTTTCAGCCTGATTTTAAAATAACAGTGCTGCTGTACATACATTAGTTTAGCAATAAAGTCATCACTAGTTGACTTAACCTGACCTGATGCCATCCCCTGGTCACAAGTTGTCAAATTTATCATCCTAGAGGCCTGCAAAGCGACTTGTCCCTCATTTGCATATGCTCGCATAATTCGCGAAAAACCGAGGATGTCCGATCAAACGCCCCAGGCGGTGAAAGGTTCAAGTTTTTTTCGCAGAGGGAACTTGAACCTTTCAAAAAGGAGGGAAAACGGCGGTGCGGAACACCCCTTCACTTCTATACCCGTCACGTTTCCATACCCGATAATCCCTTGGCATCAAGTGTCTCTTTAACGCTCCACGTGCCTGTCAGAATCTGATTAAGCCGCCGGGGCCGCCGCCCCTGTTGGCTCCCCCACTTTCCCCTACCCTTCCCCCATCGTTTTTCCAGGAATCCGTGCAGCACCAGACGGTTTTGACGTTATTTATCCTACAACCTCATGGAACTGTGTCCGTCTATAATGATGTCTGTTCGGCGAAGTAAGTCGTATATCTTTGGTTGTTTGGTTGTTTACTGTGTTCCAGGTATGGGGGCAACGGCTGTTTTAAACGAGCGAGTGGACCATAGGGTCAGGCTTATGGCCGTTATAGTGAGTATGAGCCATGATGCAGGCTTAGGGGCTGGAATCAAATATGAAATATTTCGGTCATGGTGAAAAAATTCCAGAGCTGTTTGGTATCTGTTATTACCTTCCGTGAGCTTTTTTGACTAAACATTATGCCCTTTATCTGACATTATCCTTTTGTTCCCTTTACTGGCTTAGCATGTCTATTTCTTACCAAAAACTGAAAAAGGTTATCCTCACATTTTCTCATCTTGAACTTTGCAATGAGCAGTTCTGGAGATTAGATACGACGCAAGCCTAGGATTGACACTGCTCCTTAGGATTTTTTTGCGGTCTTAAGTTTGGAAGGTATTAAGCAGCAGATTACAAATATAAAAATACAAACCAGCGTCAAACAACTGGTGTGACGCTGAGGTTAGGCGTGCACTGCGAGAGAAAGAAAGAGCTTTCAAGTGTATGAAGCGTAATAGGAATGATCAGACCATCCGAAATTTTGAGGAAACGCGGCGATCATTCAAAACTCACAAATCATCTCATCTCATCTCACAAATCTTTTAAGCATTTGCAGGGCATGATCGGAAACTTTAAAACAAATCCAAAACGTTTTTGGTCGTACCTACAGTGCATCAGGGGAATAAGGGACGAATTGCATCACTGCTAAATGGAACTCACGAAATCTATAATGACATTCAAAAAGCCAACCTGCTTAACGATACCTTCGCGAGAAAATTTACCCCACCTGATGTTGGGAATTACCCCACTGTCACAGAGTATAACTTGCCATCTCTGGACAGATTTGAAATATCAGAGGGAACAGTTCGAGCCGTCTTGGATGATTTGCAGGTGCACAAGGCCTGCGGACCTGACGATATCAGTGCTAGAGTCGTCAAGGAATTGCGTAACGAGCTGGTGCTTCCTCTCTGCATCCTATTTAGGGAATCAATAGAAGAGGGGATATTCCCGAGCAGATGGGCGGAGGCCAACATTGTCCCGATTTTCAAAAAAGGATGTAGGAAATCACCTCAAAATTACCAAAGTGTCTCTCTGCTTCCGCTATTCGAGAACATTTTGGAGAGATGCGTATATCAGACCCTTCTCACCCATTTTCAACCATTCCTGTCTGAATATCAGCACGGATTTTTCCTGCGCCGCTCATGTGACTCTAATTTGGCAACTCTTCTAAGAATGGCATGGAACTCTATTTCTTCCGGCCATCAAACTGACATAATCTACACTGAGAACTCTGCGGCCTTTCAGAGCGTGAATCATAAACTCTTACTCTATAAGCTTCAAAAATCTTATAACGTGTCTGGAAAAGCGCTGTCCTGGCTTAAATCATTCCTTTGCTCGAGAAAACAACGGGTTGTCGTAAACGGAAAGTGCTCTCATTGGACGGATGTACGTACGCTCTGGAACACCGGAAGGCAGTCAAATATCTCCTTTGCTCTTTTCATTGTTCATTAATGATCTGCCAAACGAAATTCAAACAAATTCTATGCTATTTGCTGACGATGTGAAGCTTTACCACCAAATTCATACTTCCGAAGACTCAGAACTGCTTCAGGCCGATCTAGATAGATTGGCTAAGTGGTCGGAATCCTGGAAGCTAAATCTGAATCCTTCAAAATGTCATTCGTTTAGAATCAGTTTAAAAAGAAACCTCATCCCGGCAATCTACAAAATTCGAAACACAACTCTGGAGCACATGGACAAAGTTCGCGACCTCGGCATTTGGTTAGATTCCAAATTGAACTTTTCAGAGCATATAAACATCCTCGTCAGCAAGGCAAACAAGATTTTGGGTATGTTAATGCGCTCTCTTCAGACTGGCCGAGGTGGTGGAAGACTTAACCCTCGCCCCAACGGGGCCATCGATGGCCCCCTAAGGTTTTTCCGGGATAGCAGTAAAACGAAGAGGCGCAGCACCGCGGTTGAGGGCTCTACCTCTCACTGCATCATTTTTTCACCATCCCTAAATTTTTTTACTCCGGGTCACCCAAGGTCAGGTCACCAGACAAGGTCAACCAAGGTCACCTCACTTCAAATTTAGAGCTCTGTAAGAGCTACATTTCGAAGTCGATCGATTTGAAACTTCCTACACTTTATTGCCCCTCCAGGGTCTACAAGGTGTATATCCGGGATTTTTCGATTTCGTGCTCTGAGGTCAGGTCACGAGGTGACCTCTCCCATTGAAAAAGCATGGGGAAAAGCTGTCTTATGATCTAAAAGTCACAAAAGCGATCGAAAATGCTCAGCTTGATCAGAAAAGCGTTCTTGGACACCCTTTCATGGATTCCAGGGGCCATATATGCCCTTTGACCTCTCCAAGGTCATCCAAGGTCATCAGGGGTAAAAACAATATTTTGACAATAACTTGACCTGATTGCGCTAGAGCGCTGAAACAAACACCATCGTGTTTGTCTCGTCACTGGCTTTCATTTGGTATACGACAAGGTCACTTTCTGACCTTTCGTGACCTCAGGTCATCTTAGGTCACGAGGTGACCTGTGGAGGTCAAATCACCGGCGGGATGTCATTAAGTTTCACATAGCGGGAAAAAGACTGACAATTTTCTATCAAATGTACTTTACTAGACCTCAATGGCTCTAATGGCATAAGAGTTATGCCCAGTCTGCTTAAGCATTGCATATTTGAGTTAATATAGCCGATTTTGACCTAATTTGACCTCTGGAGGTCAAACCATTGACCTGAGCACTAAAACATGTGAAGTAATTTCTTACTGAATTCACGCGAGCCTTCTATTGCACTTTGCAGATTTGCGCTAACTCGGAGTTAGAGGGGGGCCATCGATGGCCCCCAGTGGGGCGAAGGTGGCGCTTTACCCCCGGTGGGGCGAAGGTGGCGCAGGACCCCCGGTGGGGCGAAGGTTAAGGAAGGACCAATTTTGGCTGCATATTTTGGCAATTCTTGATCAATTCTGGAATATGGATGTGTCATCTGGGGCGGAGCTGCAAGATGTCATTTGGACAGATTAGAAAGGGTTCAACATAAATTTTTGATTTGGCTCGCATCCAATATTCACACATATCGACCATCTCAGTCCTTGTCATACCATGATCTCTTAAAGCTCTTCAAAATTAGCATTCTGTCCCACAGTACGACATTTGGTTCGTACTCAAAATCACAACCGGGAAGGTGGACTCCGCCTGTCTGCTCGGGAGCTTCCCACTCCATGTACCTCAGCGGCGAACCAGGGGGATGCAAAGCCATCTTTTACATGTTTCCCTGCCTGGTGTGGAGACCGTCAAAAGAGGCTTATTTCTTAGGGCAGCGATTGCTTTTAATGACTATCTTGGACGCTGTCCCGAGGCAGACCCCTACGCTTCGACCTTTAGCAGTTTTATTGGGGCGTACCATCGCACTAACGGCCAAGGTCATATGGCCTTTAGGAATTTTTAGAGCCAGGGCAAGGAAATATGTTAAGACTCATCCATATTAGGCTTCTTATCTTATTTTATGCCGTTTTTCATGTCTTAATGTATTGCAGTGCTTCTGATGTATTTTCATATGCTTCATATTCATAATTTCGTGTATATTTCATATCGAGTGTTTTATATTACTGTTGCAGGAATAGGTTGCATTACATTGTACACGGTTGCATTGTAAATATTCATTGGTGTGCTGTTTTATTGCTTGACTTCAGCTGTAATGGGTTTCCGCGTACCTGTTGCTGATAAAGCTGAATAAATGAAAATGAAATGAAAGATTAAACAATAGGTTGACTGTAAAGGTATTAAAAGGTACCTGATATCTTATAGAAGAGTATCCATTGTATTAAAATGGTAATGCGGATAAAAATGCCGATTTTGAGAAATGTCAATGTTTTTAGGCAGTTTTTGTTCTCTTTAGTATTTGTGTGTACCCGCACTCGGTGGGCCTCCAAGCCACCTTTGCCCTGGTGGGGGTGTTTGAACACCCCCTCGAACTCGGCCCCTATGCGGAATAGCGAAGAAACACAAACGCTGGTGGATAGCCCATACAAATTCACGAAGAAAGTATATTAGCCACTTTTTGGCTCAGATCAATGTTGAGGTCAACAGGTCATGACAGGTAAATGAAGTTGGCATTTTGAGCGAAGTTTTTGGACTCTAGCATCTCACAGAGTTAACCCACGCGGAGCTGGGGGGTAAATTTTACCCCCCTCGCGAATTTTTGCAATATCTCAAAAACAACGGCGCGCAGCGCCGCCAAATTTTCAGTACCTTTTTTACATCAATTTGACATATTTTTGCAAAACAAAAACAAAATTGGGTGAAGACTTTTGGAGAAATAAGCAAAAATGTGACGTCACTACAGGCAATTTTTGTACCAAAATCGCGCAATGTTTAAAGAGCTGCTGAAGCTACAGTTCTGAACCGATTTCCAATTTTCTTGCTTCCAACGATAGGCATTATTGTGGTTTTCAAAATGGCTATCTCGGATTTTCAAAATTTTGGGTTTGAAATTTTTTTAATATTTTTTTTGAAAAAGTTACAAAATTTCTAAAATTTTTAAGATTTTTTTAAAAACCGGAATTTATTTAGTAAAACACCATACAGTGCATATGCATGACAAATTTTGAGTCTCTAGCTTTATAACTTTAGCCTGGAGAGCTGCGAAAGCTCAGCGACTCATGCTCTGATTTTGAGGGCTGATCAATACTTTATTTAGTGAATCATAGTGATCCTGCTATCACACCTGACTTCTCACTTGATCACTTGATCATCGCCAATCCTCTTTTCAAACTTCTATCCCCCTCCCCCTCTCACTACCCCTCCCCATCATCAAATTCGGCAACCCTTTTCGTAATTATACGCCATTTCAAATGAAAGTGCATAATTGCTTGATCATGCCATTTACATGCGTTGCCTCTCGTCTTGGATACTTTTTATCCACTAATGTCTTTCCAAGAATCGTTTATCAGCACTTGTGTTCTTTTCACACAAACAGACCGTCTGTGACACCACCCCACCCCTCCCCTCCCCCTTTCCGCTCACTTCTCACGCTGCGCCGGCCCTGTGAGAGGCACTGCCGGCTCGTCCGGGTGTGCCAAAAGTGTGCGAGTGGCACTGGCGAGTGAGCGCGAGAACGATCTCTTGCGCAGTGTCTGATATGTTTACTGACAGCGAGTCAGGTGCTGTAATGTGCGCGAGTACAGCGAGTATTGTGCGTGGCATTACGTGTAGGCGTGGGGATTTTCTGTGAATCTCAGAAAACGTGTACATAGTGCCTTTTTGGTCTGTGCGCAAACATTATTTATATGTGCTGCTTGATGTGTGCACATATCTCCTTTTCTTCTGTGCTTTATCAAATTTCTTACGCCAAACGAACGCCTGTTTTGTAACGAGATAAGAATAAACGTTACCGTATAATGCAATTGTGCCTTTTCTTTTTGATCCGATACAAAAACGCAAAACAGGAAAGTTACGAAGGGAGAACTTATCGGGTACAAAACTATGAAGGTGAAATGGTTATGGCAGAAGGAAAGCACACTTTACATTTCTCAGCTGATTTTTCGCCCATCAACAAGCTATAATTAGACTTTTTGACCCAGGATGACCTCGTACACGCTTTACACTACTTTTACAGTGTTCCTGAGACAAAACAGGTCCAAAATCATGTGTCATTTGGCAAAAAGTATGAACTTAAAAAGTTGACCTCTGATGACCTACCTTGACCCCGGCTGTGCAAGTTGAGACCGGAGTATTTCAGATATGATTCTCTGAACATCATAGCTGAATTCTGCATGCAAAATGGCTCAAAAACATGTATCGCATGACCACATTTGGATACAAAAATATGGTGACATTTAGTGACCTAATCTTGACCTGACCCGGTCATGCCACCAGCCTGACGGTCTCAAAGCACCTTGCTGCATTCAAGTGAAGGCTTTCCATGAAGTATGAATCTCATAGCTTCCATTGCCTGATCTCCGTAGCATTGCAACCGCAAAAACCACGCTTTTGACAGCTGACCTCAGTTTGACCTTGACCTTGACCTCAAACTTTAAATTAAGTACATGTTTTTAGTTGTTCGTGATGAGATATTTTGATTTACGTTTGAATTTTCCAAGTCGGACCATTAGTTCGGGAGATAACAGGGTGTAAAATTTACCCCCCCAGCCCCGCGCGTTCGGCTGGAGACCTCAGCCCCGCACGGGTTAAGGTAAAAATATTTTATAGGCACCATTCCTTTTCTCTTGCCACGGCAAATAGATTGATGTATGATATGACCACACTAGGTCAAAACACAAAAAAATTACCTGACCTCAGGTCAGGTCAAGGTCACTTTTGACCTAGCATAGTAAATATTCAATCAACTCGCAATAGCAATCCAAACGCAATGGTATAAAGATAAATGCTGTATCATTATTTCATGCCAAGTTATTGACCTAAGTCTGAAAGCTGCTTAAGTAACTCCAGATGACCTCTCAGAGCTCACAGGTAAAAAATTGCAATATGACCCTGAAAAAGGGCCCAAGATACTTCTATTTGGAGAATATTAACGTATAATCAGCTTTATCTACACAAATACAGCCCAATTTCTGTTTTTCATATGTATTTCGAATGGAGAGGTCATGGTCCGTACTTGACCTTAGGTCATTGATATGAAAAATCCCAGAAATTTATTTTAGATTTCGGTGGGGCCATTATGTGTTACAAGTTTCAATCCGATAGATTCACCCATTTCCTTCTTATGTCACCTTAACACGCGCATTGACGGGGAGGGGCGGGTACCCGCCCCCCGTAGTAAACGTAGTAGAAAAACGGCGAGTAGAAAAACGGCGGCGCGTAGCGCCGCCGTACTTGGTATACCTTTTCCTCATCATTTTTACAACTTCTGTGAAAATTTTAAGGTTAGGTCATCTCAGGTCAGGGTCACCAGTACAGGTCAAGTGACCCGACCTCAAAAACAGTTTAAGATAGCATAAGTCGGAGCAGGGTGAATTTATCCGATTGAAACTAATATCACATAATGGCCCCACCGAGTTCTCTAAAATATGTTCCGGTATTTTTGATATCGATGACCTAAGGTCAGGTACGACGCATGACCTCTCCATTGGAAATACATGGGAAAAATGGTTTTTACGGAATAACTCAATAACGGATGGTGATAGAGCATTTATTTTAGCTGCATTAGACTCGCCTGGGCTTTGCGGTTCTAATGATATGCATTTTATATAATTTGACCCTGACCTGACCTCAGGTCAGGTCAAATCCTAGATTTGACCTAGCAAGGTCAAATTATATATCATTCGATTCGGCTTGCTAAGAGGATTCATATAGTTCAAGTCGTTTTGCTCTATCTTTACTTGTTCAGATGTAATGCCCGAAAAACTGAATTTTACATGTTATCCTTATGACGGGCATGTTTTGACCTCTCGTGACCTTAAATGTGACCTGACAAAAAATGGTTCAAATGTTTTCGATGGAGAAGTGGATGGGCAGCCCAACGCCGTTTACCGTTTTTCGCTACCTACCGTGGTTCTCGAGATCTTAGGGGGCGGGTACCCGCCCCCCGTCAATGCGAAGGTGGCTCAGACCCCCGTCAATGCGCGTGTTAAACATCATTTTTGAGGTGAGGTTACTTGACCTGCACTGGTGACCTGATCTGAGATCAGCCAAACTGAAAATTTTGAATAAAGTTGCGGAATCGATCAAGGATAAGATGTGCCAAGTACGGTGGCGCTTTGCGCCGACATTTTTCAGTGCCGCCGGAAAAACCCGAGGGGGTGTTCAGACACCCCCACCGGGGCGAGGGTTAAGATGCCAATGGAAATGCACTTCACGTATCCCCCCTACACATTGTGTGAAGGAAAAACAAGCAAGTAACGGTTGTAAGCAGACAACATCCAAAGCAAAAGGCCTTTCACAATGCGGTAGGCACAAGATAAAATACAAACCCAGGACACGCCATATTGACGCCATGAAGGCTTTAGAAAACTTCCTCTGCATGCAGGAAAGCACAGTTCAGCTTACATTCACTAATCGTTAAGATTTAGTGGGGTGATTTTTTCTGAGTTTAATATTAAGCTATGACCCGAACAGAAGTGTACATACTTGATGTGACTTACCGTGTTTAGCTGTTCTCGGTCGCACCTCTGTGGCGGATCTGTTGCCCAGGCGGTTATCGTGTAGACGCGGACTTTGTTTATAGATTTACGAGTGCCACTTGGGCCGAAGGGAAGTCGAAGTATTCAATGGAGTCCATACTCGCATCGGAGAGGGGAGGGGAGAAGAATCTCAGGGACCGCTGATGCTGAATAGAAGGGGCATGCTCCTGCCTCCCTAGCTTTGGTTTATGCCCTATGCAGGTGAGAAACGACAGTTACGACTCGAGCACTTTGTTCTCGCCCAATTTTCTTATCAGTACCTTCTACTCGCCTTTTTAGGAAAAAAGATTGTTTGGAAGCTAACTATTTATTTCGATAGCAAGAGAGCAAATACGCTTAGGATCAGACGCTAACATAGATACAGGGCTAAAAAAGGCTCCGTCCTACCATCCTCACCGGCGACCCACAAAACCTTTTTGTTACTTGTCGGGGCGACCAAATCAAGCTTTGCTGGAAGATGAATACTCAGATGGCACCTGTCAGAACGGCGTGGTTCAAAAACATCGGCCTTTACCTTTTGATCTCGTCTGTTGCACCCATCTTTCATTTATTGATTTATTGTGCCTCTGTTTTGGGTACCAAAAGCACCAAGCTTCAGACCTGGTACATACGTCACCATTCTGCTCTGCCACCTGTGGGACGCTGCCATACCCCGTTCGGCGCAGATCTGCAGTCGACAAACAAATCGTACACAAATAACGTAACATTGCTCAACGGAATTAATCAAAAGAGAGCTATAATACGATCAGAACTGCTGTTATTGATGTTATTTTGTTCAGAAATATTTGTTCTATATCTTCAGTGATGTCAGTCTTACAAAGTATCATATGTTGAAGAAAAAACCGTTTCGTTATTGTCAAATACTACGTTTGAGTAGCTTGGGTGGTTGTCGGGCGGGTTGTCGGACGGCGGCGTAGACGGATGAAGTGCTTACTCCTGCCGCCAGGGCGATTCCTTCAGAATTCAAATGTGAAATATTGACGGCTGGAGACGCTGGACATTTATTGAGGACGGTGTTTTTCGATATAGCGGGTGGGCAATGATGCAGTGCATACCGGAGGTTAATATTTCCGGCTCGCGCCCTTTTAAAGTGGGTGAGAAAACAGTGTCAGTCTGGGCATTGTGGCTGAATGAGCATCTACAAACATTCCACGACCAGGCATCCTGGGAAAAGCAGTGCTTGGGATCTTCCCAAAGAGCCAGTTTGGAACAGGACTACGTTTTGGTTGGACAATACTTGATGAGCCAGTGCGCGCCTGCTCCGTATTATTCAAATTTTCCGAACAGATTTGCAGACTTTAACTTGCAAGCTGCATGATATGTCTGTTTTGTAAGTTTGATGTATGATGTATGTTTGATTTGTGTGCAATAGAGACCGCTTCACAGCGCTTGTTTTACTTTCCAGGCTGTGCAGTTAAATGGTAAACAATTCTTGTCTGGAATATTTGTTTGGACAACCAGCAGTCGATGTTTGTATTTGGTCGGCGACCACCGAACTGCTTTTTTAGCCCTGCATAGATATAATTATACCTCCAGCGCTTATAGGGGAGGGCGGGTGTGAGTCGGATGACAGAATCGTCAGGGCAGCTCAACTTTCTCAACATCACCGGGGATATATATTTGAGTCAGCCTATGAATGAGAATGTTTGCCATGATAACGATTAGTTATCACCAAATTACGTTCAGGTTTGATTTCAAGTTCAGTAGGTAAAGCAAATTCCAAGTTTTTCAAAAATGCCGTTCTTGAAGCCCAAACGTTACATGTAAGGTTGCTATCGTGTTCTGAAACTTTTGTTGAATTGTGTTTCACTGGCATAACCAAGGCTCTGTAGTTGAGCTTTCCCAGGACTGCAAATTTGTAGTATGGGGATGGTCCGGTCGACACGACAGGTTCGGACCTACAAGTGCCTAGCTTTTGAGCTGGCTCTTATTAAGAGTCTTAAGGAGATGCTTAATTTTGCAATAATTTGAATTTCAGTGGCATTGGTTTGCACCAGGGAGATTATTCAAAGTAAACTCAAATATGATTATAACGCGTTAAAGGCCTAAAATAATTCCGTAGCTTATCACCATTTTTATCCCCCACAATTTAAGGTTCATGTCCAATCATTTTGTGATGATCTGATTATAACTGTAAGGCTATCAACCTGAAACTTTACTTGTGGATAGATGACACGTCAATGCTTTATCGGCGCAAAAATATTAGAATTCCTTGTGATCAGGGGCGGACGCAAACCCCATTTTTGTGGGGACATTCTGCCACTCCTCGGGGGGGGTGGGAGCTAAGATGCTAAGATTTGATTGCTCGACGGGCCTAGTGTAAACATTTTTCAAAGATTTCTGCACACTTTGGGGGACCAAAACATATTTTTTGGTCCCCCTTCCAGCGCTTTGGGGGGGCATGACCGGAATGGCCCCCGGGTTCGCCAACGCTTGTGATAGAAATGGTAATATCTTAGTCACCGGACCTCCATCTAAACACATCGGGTGTATTTTTACTGGTGTTATGTGTCTTTTTTCCAAATCCAAACCCATAGGTTTGAACGCTTTGACAATTAGTTTAAATGCTCGTTTATTATAAAAAAACATGGCCATAAAGCCAAAAATCATAGCCACATTCAGATCAATATTTAGCCACAATCTCCTGCTTGCCTCATCGAATCCGCTAAGTTGTAGGGATTCGTTCAGGCATATTACCTGCTGACAAAACTATAGGTACATCCAAAACTTATCATGGGGTGCAGAAAAGGGGTACTCGGGTAATGTGACACTATTTGCTCGCACAAGCCGCCACTTCTGGGCGGTACAACCTTTCGGAGGTGTGTCGAATCTAATTGCGGCGCTGATATTTACATCTGAGGGAGAGGGGTGGTTATGAGGCATGTTTGCACTGGGGGAAGGGGGCAAGGATTGAATCAGAGAGGAAGTGGCATCCGCCTCTTGACCCCTGGATCCGCCTATGAACTGAACATAGGGAAAAGCGGACATCGATTTGCATCGCCAGTTCAAGCCGTCATCCACCCTCCGAAAATCCATTGTGACTTCCATGCTTCTAAACGTGCCTATCGTTAGAATTACCAAAGTGGGATATGAGGTATCTTAAAATTATATTTTAATAAATAAGTTACCTGACCACATCATGCACAAACATGAACGTTAATTTTGGGAAGAAGAGCAGCAAGTTTCCGAGTTTATCTATTTACTTATTTATTTCGACAGCCATTGCCAGGTTTCTCCACTCAGTGAGGGCTATTCCGAAACCATCGTCACAATAACCACAGTCACATCTCAAATATAACATTTGGCACATCACGAGTCACTACAAAGTATGTACACCCAATTTCAACAACTGCCTTGAGCGACGAATTTGAATTTCTTATAAATTGCCTAACGCGCGATTTGAACACATCGGCACTGACAATATTAAGATCATTTGGTAGAACGTGCTGGTTGAATTTGGCAGAGGTTCGATATAAGAACTGACGTTTCCATGGTTGTTATTTGGGCGATGAGTCTCTTGACCTCAGTCAGAAGTACTCGACCTCTTCTTATGAAGTACTTCTGAACCACAGTCAGAAGTACTTGTCTCAGTCAGAAGTACTCGGAGCCCCAGCACAGCTAAGCGAACTCAGTGTCCCCTCAGCAGTGAAAACTCAAGATACATTTACTTAAAGGTACGTTCAAGAGGGTTTCCTCCACGCCCAAATGACGTCTTACGGGCGTGGAGGAATTCCTTCACCATTGAGCCGTGTGTTCAACTGCGGCTAATGGCACTTCCTGCTTACGCATTTGTGAGAAGACGCGGTAATCGAGTTTATCCCAAATACAGTGAAAACACATTTTATTTTGAATTCTGTGCCGCTTTTTGCAAAAATTGTGATATTTAATCATTTAATTTTCGCATGTTATATGCTACGAGGTGTGACGTCACATCCGGTGATGTGCACGTGCTGTTGGAGGGGGACTGGTGAAAACTCACCTCAGTCACGTGACCAACTGCCTACGGCTACCCTGCTTTCTGCTCTTGACCGTAAGTTGTACCGGGTGCACTACACATGGCCTTCCATTGATAAGCTCCCGCCACACGGCCTGCGCACGGCGCAGTGTCACGTGGTACAGACTTGATTGGCGGGTCTGGGTCAGAGAGGTACATGTGCGATAGGCGGTGCCAGGTATTGCTTGCTCCGTCTTCATGGCCTCAAAAGTGTTTTTAGTGATTACTTTCTAAATCTTTAGTCTGATGAACATGCAATGCATGCCAATCGAAAGATCTCAACTGACAACTTGTATAGAGCCTGATACCTGGGCGCTGATTATAATCATTACTTACAATTATCAGTTCTATTACTAATAATTATCAGTTCTATTGAGTTACTTTGCAAAAATAGCCAGACCAGTAGTACCTACCAATCAATATGGAATCGGGTGTACACATACCGAACAGTAAAACGCCTGTATTGGTGACCGCCGAGCGAACGCTTCTTTTTCAAGGTTTAAGTGGAGGTTGGCCTAACTTTATTGGATGGTTTATTTGTATTCTGTAATGCGAATGCAATAAAGTTACGCCGATAGTTGAGCCGCCATAAATGCCCTACTAACAACAAATTTTAACATGTAGCACGATAGTCACAATTCGATTAAGAAATAAGACTGATTCGACAAAAACTTGGATTGATTAAATTTTGCGTTTCGGACTTTCTGAACATAACATTTCAGCCTAATCGATTTAAGCTACAGTCAAGTAACTCTTAAAAAATACTAGACGGCCGGTTCCGCGCTGCCGTGTTCTCCCTTCTCTACATCGCCTTCCTTTCCTCCCTTCCGTTCCTTTCTGGCGTGCCCATTGTACCTTCCATTTCGATCGAACAAGCGGTCCTGCTGTTCTGGACGGCTGTGGGGCAAGTATCTCCTAGTCCTACCCTGCGGGGCAAGTATCACCTTCGTCGGCCGCGGCTTCGACGCGCCCTCCCCGGGACTCGGGTCTGCTCGCCTTGCTCGCGGCATTCTACCGCTTTGCGGCGGCTTGTCTGCAAATCGCTGAAACCCATTCAGGGAAACATATATCTGTCTAAATCGGGGCAACCTTCCAGTTCACTGGGTCACGTGATCCAGTACACTGCTCCGCCCACCTACCCCTTTAATTCCTTTACAATGCACTGACTTTTAGTTATGCTGTACCGCAATGCGTTTCCTGTAATCAAGCTGTGCCGCAATGCGTGCCCTGTAGTGAAGCTGTACCGCAACGCGTGCCCTGCAGTGAAGCTGTACCGCAATGTGTTTCCTGCATTGAAGCTGCACCGCAATGCGTTTCCTGCATTGAAACTGTGCCGCAATGCATATCCTGTGTGCATACTGTGCCGCTCAGTGCACTTAAGCTTTAGTAGGTAGCAGTCGTTTTAGCTACCAGAGCGTAACTTGGATATGGTGCCCTGTCTTAATCGAGCCTCCCTAGCCAGGGGCGTATCGAAAAATTGCTGAAGGGGGCGGGGGGTTGAAACCTGACAGGGTGGGGGGACCCGGCCTTCTCAGGGGGCCCGGACCAGTTTTGAGGTTTCGGCCGTGCAAGGTATAAATTTCCATAAGATACCTAAATATACGTGAAAATATCTCGGCCAGCGAGCAAAAAATCATTAAACACCATTCTGGATGGTGAGAATTCCGAGAACCCCAAAAACCCACAAAACTATAAGCTCACCCTAAAATCCCTAAGATCCGTTCAACATTTGACTGGATCTCCACAAATTCAGGGACTGGATAAATTCCGGCTAGGGTCACTGATTTGCCACAATCTCAGATTGCATACAATATTCTGTGGCCTGCTTGAATGAAGAGTTTAAGATATTATACCTCCTACTGTCAAGCAGGGACAGATGTTGTTGCCACAGAGAGCCGAGAGCAAAGGAGCCCCGAAAGGAAGTCAGGGTGCCCGATTGTAGCCTACAGGGGGACCAGGTAAACCAGGGGGGGTATGAATGCTAGAAGTAGGGGACTGACTTCGGCCACAATATTTCGGATATTATCATGAGGGGCCCAATCGCGCGCACAATGGTCCCAAGTGAACCACAGGGCCCCCGGAAGCATTTCAGGGGGCACGGATAGCCACAGGAGGTCCGAGTGAACCGCAGAGGGCCCGGCTGGGGTCACAGAGGGCTTGGGTGGAATAAAGGGAAATTATCTGTAACTGCTGAGAACAGGGACCCGGCATCGGCAGCAGTGTGCCCGGGATAATTCTGAGGGGCCCGGTTGCAGCCTCAGCGATTCCAGCACCGGGAAGCGTCAGAGTGCCGGCATGGCCACGGGAGGCCCAGGTGAACTACAGGGAGCCTGGCTGCAGCCAAAGGGGACCCGGGTGGAATACCGGGGATCCACAGCTGCTGAGAATAGGGCTTGGGCAGCAGGACCGGCTTGGGCAGCAGTGGGCCCGAGACCATTGTTAGGCGCCCGGTCGTGGGGCGCGTGGAACCTCCGAGGCAGGGACCCGAGAACAACTCTGGGGGGCCAATAGAGCCAAATCTTGTGGACCCCTAGTAGAACAGCTATTTGGGGGCCAGGCCAACTGTGGGGGCCTCTGCGATTGATTCAGGGCCCCTGGGTACATTATAGGGGCCCCTAGACCTTTGAGTAGCATTTGGAAATCAACTTGCGGGGCCTACAGGGGGGGCCCGGCGGCTGCGGTGGGAGGCCATTCTTTCCAGTGGTTATGGTCAGCTCAAGGGAGGGGGGGGGCGATCGTCCCATCGCCCTCCCCCTTGGGTCCGCCCCTGATCCTAGTCATGATCCAGCGGCGCTCCTACCCTGCGGAACAAGTATCGCCTTCGTCGCCGTGGCTAGGCAGCGCCCTGCTCAGGACTCGGGTCTGCTCGCCTTTTTCGCAGACTTCCACCGCTTCGCGGCGGCTTGCCTCCGGATTGCTTCGCTGTAACGTAACTGCAAGTGTGCGAATGGCTCTACTCACCTTGTTTGCCAGGACATCATTGCCTTTCAGGCTCAACTACCCCTTTCAACTTTGATCGCACCCATGTGACCCCACCCTCTCTTCATTTGTATGTTGTTCACCATCCTTAATTTTTTGATGTATGACACTTGTATGTGGTCACCGGTCTTAACACGCGCCTCGCTGGGGGGGCGAAATTCACCCCCTCCTGGTTTTCCCCAGATA
Source organism: Lepas anatifera (assembly GCA_034440635.1). NCBI lineage: Eukaryota > Metazoa > Arthropoda > Thecostraca > Lepadidae > Lepas > Lepas anatifera. The sequence goes on from JAOTON010000214.1 coordinate 47,897, forward strand.
ACACAAAACCAAAGAAACGCAGAACAACGAAACTTGCAGTACATTATCCCTGATTAATTTTAAACATCTTAAAATAATTTTTGAGTTAAGGCCATGTCAGGTCAAGGAGCTATTCATGGTCAAGTGACCCGAACTCAAAACCTAAAATCACGAGTTTGAAGCGGCGCCCAGGGAACATCAGCGAACCGATCAGTTTGAAACTTCCACAATATGATAAGGTCATTAGGGTCTACAAATCTGCTATCTCAGAATTTTGATATTGTTTGCCTAAGGTGGGGTCAATTTTTTGGTCACCCCATTATAAGTCTATAGTGAACAATAGAATGGGCTTGTTTCAGTAAATACTGGATAGACAAAGCTGAAATCCTTAAACTGTCTAATCTTACCACGATCTTGACCATGAAGTTGATTTTTTGAGCATCTGACCTCTCAAAGGTCATGTCAAGTCACGGGAGCATAGAGTGATTGTTTTGCCAATAACTTCTCACTGAATTGAGATAAAGCTCCCATTCTGCTTGTATTGTACTTATATTGTCACGGGGAGTCGATTGATATGCAACATGTCCATACAAGGTCACTCTGTGACCCTGACCTAGCTCGAGGTTAGGTCATTTTCACTATATGACCTAGCAAGGTCATTTTATACACCATTCGATTTCGCCGCGATGAGAGGAATTCAATGATACATAAAGATGTGCTCTAGGTCCCCTGAAGGCAGATTTAAAGAGAGAAACGTACACTGCTCTGTTGTAAGCCTACGGAACCATTTTGACCTATGCTGACCTCAATATTGACCTGACAAAATTATTTGTATAAAATCTCTTCGTCTTGTCAAGAGCTTTCCAACGCCGCCCATAAATTTCCTTAGCTTTCGTGGGAAATGAGATACAGAGGGGGAACGCCCCCCAGTGGGGCGCGTCATGCCAGGGACCCCAGCGGGGCGCCTGTTAATATTTTATGTAGAGAAAAGTGTGTATATTGCGCTCTCTAACTAATTGCGCTCCTTGATAACCAAGAAAGGTACAAGTGACAGTTTTTTGGGCACCTTAATCCAGTTCCGACCTCTAACCCATACATTTTCCCAACGCTTTGATGAATTCGTGCGTAAGAATGTATTTTAGTCAGCCAGTGAAGTAAATTCAGTAGTTCCTTAAATCTGCACGGTTTTATGAACCCGAAAAATAAAAATACGGCTGCTACATTCCGAAATCAATTGTTCTAATTTCAAAGCCAGAAATATATCGCATATTCTGAAATCAATATCTATAGATTATCCCTGGTGTTAGATTTTTAAAGAAGAGATCTTTGATTTAAATGCAAAAAGTAATTGCGCCCTGGTCAAATGCTCCCTATCAAAATATATGTTGAAAAATCAAATCCAAAGCCTTTCTGTACAAGTGTGATTTTATTATTACAAGTCACGATGAATGCAAGAATACCATATTAAATGACTTCCAGACCCTCCAGATGAAGATCTTGGAAGGCAACCGAGCCCCATTTGCTCTTACACTAATGCTTATTTTTGCCGTGCCATTGACTTAACATGGTATGAGGGAAGGGCGCAATTAGATCCATATGCGCCCTCCACCGGGCGAAGTTACCCTCACACTTTGGCAAATGCGCTCTTTGCATAGTTTCACTTAAATCGGAATTGATTCTTAGAATAGGCTATTTTCAGGCCAGGATTTTTTTGTCAATAACAAAAAAATCATCCAATTTTGTAATTTGATCCACACCAGCGAGATCAAATAGGAGACATTCGTCTAGCAAGTGACTTATCTTAGGGGGTGCAATACACCTACTTCCCCTATGACACCGATAACACTATAAACGGAAATTTATCATATAAATTTTTGTAGGTGCACCTAACGTACCTCAGGAGCATCAAAAGAACATTATCGCAATAAGGCCACCAGGGCCCCACTGAGGCCCATTTAGAAGAACGTATCACGTTTTTTTTTCGGAAAGGGGGTACCATTCGAGGATAATAGGGTCACGTGACTCTCAAGAATGCAGTTTGTCAATTACTCTAAAGCCATGTTTGTTAAGCGGTTTTGTGCTACCTTTGCGACCAAGTTAGCGTTTTAATAAAAACATATTTTTAGCTAATCCGTTTTATATTCGATAGATCTCCGTGATGAAGGACCCCTCAGCGAATCAATTAGGTGCAGGCACAGTCACTTAATAGTGAAGATTGCACAAGTATTATTTTTGTACTATCGGCCATGTTCTTGGTCCTGAAGACACCTTCCGCGCGGTAATTTCAGAACAGAGGTGAAATCGGGGGTTCTTCTCCATGGAGGCGCCCAGATGTTGCAAGGACTCCGAACGACAATCTATTTGCTAGTCAAAATATTGATCCGCACGCCAGTCAACGGGTTTCCACCTTCACCTTTCAGTTCACGGCCCCCACCTTAGAAAACATCCCCTCTGAAATCCAGTGAAGTGAACATATCAAGACCTTTCTAAATGGGGTTAACTTTTATATTCTCTGGGTCACCTGACTTGCGCGGTTGCAGTCAAGATTCCTTTACTTTATAAGGTAAGTCAATTAGAGAAATTTAGGTGCCCCAGTCGATGTCATCACGTGGCAGCAAATATGGCATCATTTTTCTCGCGACATATTAAACGCAAACAATACTTTTACAAGTGTATCAAATCAATCACTTCATGCAAGGAAAGACGGATGCTGATCAGTAATGGATATATGAATCGTGTATTTCTTTATATCTATTTATTACAAATGTAAATCCAGGTAAAATAGGTGTAAGATAAAATGTGAAGCAGTTGACAATTCCATTTTTTATATCGATATCAAGAAATTTATCTGCGTCCCCACTTATACTACTGGATTCAGAAATGGTACTGGTAGGTAGGTTTGGCATTCATAGGTTTGACATTCCTACTGTATGCAACAAGAAAAATAACAATTAACGATACCAAATCATCACCGAATAAGGATCTGCAGGACTGCTTAGGGACCGACACCTATATTCCAACAAGCTGTCTGTCCCAGAACCATTTTGCGGCTTTCTTCAGCCTACTACCTAGTCGCGGCGGTGCCAACACCAATCCCACTCCTACCAAAGCCAAGAATCGCTTCCGACTGCTGATTCTCCTAGAGATGACCCGCCGTAGCAGCGATCTGCTCAGGAGATCAGAGGGGGCTAAAATGACGAGGAAGGAGGCAAACTCGAGCAGGATCTTCAGGTCCTAGAAATCCTGAAGACCGACCTGCGCAACAGCGAGTCAGACGTCAGCAGTGCAGTTGGTTGCAGTTTGGCGAGGGCTTGAAATCCAAATTAGAAACAGTTTTAAAAACTTTTCCGCTACTAATGATAAAAAACAGACATATCTCATCACATTATTTTTGTTAACCAATGCACTTTGGCAGTGTTAAAACCTTTCCTAAATTAGTGTGGCCTAAAAATGTCATATTTGCATGATCTGGCAGTTTGCACCCGGAAGGTCAATAAAGTTAATACAGCAGCAGCTTGTTCAAAGCACGGGCTGCAGGAGCTGTTAGCAGCCTAACATAAATTGTACAAGCGCTGCATGACTCGAAAAATACCACACACGAGGGCAATCCGATAAAGCACATAATTTATCAGCCGGCGTCTTCAAACGCTTGCACTAGCCCACGTATTATGACGACCGAAATCACATTACACCACCAAGGTTCCTTCATTGGGAATTCGAGTTTTGTAGTTTAACCCGACTCGTATCAGGAAGAAAGCTAACATCCAAGTAAGCTGATAGCCAATTCCAAAGGAAATGTCCACCTCACACTCTCCTAATTGGAAACGTTCCAATCAGCAAAGTGCGCTGTCGTTCCTGAACGAGAAGTAACCAATCCTTACCCTGTTCCTTAGGCTTGATGTTTCCCCGAGGATAAATTATGCGCGACCACATGCATCCAATTCCACTCCCGTCGTTGTCATTTCCAGGGTTCAACTACCCGCTTGTTTGGTCCCCACCATCAGATACGCAGAATCATTAAAATCACCTCACACAGCCCCATAAATCACACAACCAAACAAAGCAGCACTATTTCATTCATGCGCTGAAAACAAAGCTCTGCAAAAGCATTTATCTAGTCCATCGACTGGAAAACCGTTGACTGTTCCCTACCAGAGCGCCATCAAGTCTTTTTCGTGTTTGGTCATCGTGATAACATCACCGTCTATTTTATACTTCATGTGCGTAAACATTCCATGGAAGCAGGGCCACAACTCTTCGATCAGTGTGCTGTCTGCTGACCACCAGCCAGCACACAGGATTTGCCGCCCTGTTTTGTGACGGACACTGTCCATACCAGTTCTCCACATTCTATGAACGAAACGCAGATTACCAATAATTTTCTACTGAAATCTGCACAATCCCTAGCTAATAAAAAAACATGTTGAAGCAAATTTTAATTCTGTTAGTAGCTGCTGAAGGAGTTACTTCATCTAGTAATACAATTATTAAGCCCCATATCGCCTGGATGCAGCCCAAGAAATCTATCTCGCAGCCTGCTTTCCACACCAAGGAAGTGCCATCTCGCCTCCTTTGCAGTGCGCTTTGTCAGCGGAAGGACATGTGTGACACTTTCACCTGGCGCCAGTCGGATAACATGTGCCACCTGTACACGTGGCAAGATGAAGGTCCGGGAATTGAAGACGATGATACCAGCGAGGTGGGCCGCTTCGGCCGCACCTGCCGCGAGCTCCGGGACCACGGGGAGACCAAGGACGGAACCTACAACCTTACGGCGGTTCCAGTACCGGTGATGTGTGACCTAACGCTTAATGGAGGAGGCTGGACACTTCTGCTCACATCTAAGGATAGAGAAGGATGGGATACAACCAACGTTCTCGTACGTAACTCAGAATTCCCTACCTTGACAGACAACTACTCCATACTGAAGTACGGCAACAAGATCAAGTCCCTGGGTTCTGGATCCACGTTCCAGTACCGGCTGGAAGCCCAGACAGAAGATGCCAGACAACAGTGGGGAGGAATCTGGCGGGCTCAGCGCTCTTACACTCTTGTTGCCGAAACGTGGACCCAGCAGACAGAACTCGTCACGCGGTTCAGCAACTGGTATACCTCCGATTTATCAATCGAGAACCGTGTTCCCTGGATCAACACACTGGGGTTCGCATATTCTTATCCAATACTGACTACTTCCCATGAAGATGCATGCTGCTGGTACGGTACGCTCGTCACTCTTCCCAGCTATTCCCGGCACGATAACAGCCCTTGGATCGCAGGCGGCCAATATGCCTCCACGGGCCAAGAGAAGGTGAACCCTGCAAATGGAGAGTTGGACTCTGGAAAGGTGCTGTACTGGATGCGCGAGGGCGACCACGCCTGAGACGGGCACAATCACAATGTGGCCATGGACTGTTATCAGGGAGGGTAGTTGTAGTGGTTAGCACGCTTGCTTTCCACGCGGTCGACCCGGGTTCAAGAGCAGGTGGATTCCCTGAACAAGGAAAAATCTGGCTCCCGAGAAACCCTTCCAACTGGGAGAGAGAGCGGGAGAGAGAGAGAGAGAGAGAGAGAGAGAGAGCGCCTTGGCGATGCCATATGACACTGTCAGCTTGCACGCTAATTAGCCAAACAATTTTGAGTTATCGGCCAAAACGCAGTGCCTGGTGCGACGCCGCGGTGCGGCTCTGAGAACTGGCGACCGGGCAGAGCAAGCCCGCTTCCACCGCTTCTGTTGCACGGCCGTCGGCAGTGACAGTGCGCTGTTGTACACCAGGGAGATGAGCCGGGCAGGACCGTGGTGAGAGCTGTGACCGGTGAACCACACAGCAGCGTGTCGTACCAGAACCACTCCACCAGTGCGGTCAGCGTCCCTCCAGCCAACCCGGCCGTCCCAACTCTTTTAACTCGAGTGACGAACTGGCCTGCTCTTTTAGAATCCAACCACTCGACTTGCAGAATTTGTGCGTCATGTTATGATCTATGCGACCTTCAAATTCTGCTGGTGCGGGTGGTGTTATGCTTTGTATGATCAATAAACTCTCTGTCGAAGTAGGACTGTCTCTGGTGGATCTCGTCAACACAAGATTGACTACCGACTCTGTTGACTTGGCTCTGGAAACTCGCTGACTCTGGGAATGAAAGCGCAATCTCTTAACACCCATTCTGATATCCAAGGTAGCTGCGAACCATCTGACACTAGCCTGATACCAAATCTGCCGGCCATTTCCAAATTCGTTGAAAGTGTTGTGTGAAAACAGCTGACCAAATACCTAGAATAATAATTATTGGGGCTTATCGACGCACCAACTGCCAGGGTCATATGGCGTCGCCAACTCTTTCCCTGTTGGAAGGGGTTTCTCGGGAGCCAGCTTGCTCCTTGTTCAGGGACCCGAATACCTAGAAAACAAGAAATTAACTTGGAGAGCACATTGCTGTTATAGGAAATTTCACCGTACAGAGTTTGTTCTTCATGTCATCACAGATCCAGTGCTCCATGGACAAATGAAAAAATTATTTTATTGCGCTCTTGGATCTTTATAAATGTTTTTAGGTTGTGCCTCACTCAAAATTGCTAAAAAAGCTATATTTGTAGAGTACTGTACTCGGCACTTACCGAAACAGACTGGTTTCGCAATTAGCTTGATGGACACAAAGCAAGTCCAGGTGTGCTGTGGGATGGACGAGATTTGCGTAATGTGAAAATCACGGGAAAATAACATCGACATTTTTCAGGGTGGGCCTTGTTGTGTTTGTTTTACCTGGTGTACGCCTATGACCTCTCTCTTTGTGTCGGCTGCGACGTGACTAAGCTCCAGTACGCTAATGATACACAGATTCTCATTAGTGGCAAAACATCTGATTTAAACAGTTTGTTGCGCGTATGCAGGTCCCCCTTTGCACCATGTACCAATGGTTTTGTGAAAATGGCATGGATGCTATGGTCCCAAAACCCCAATTCCTATCAGTGACGGATCTAGGATTTCGTTAAGGGGGGGCAAGCTCGGAGGGCGCCGAACCTGGGGGCGCCGAACCTGAGGGGCGCAGATTTCAGTGGCAGATCTATCCGGTCGGTTTGAGAGAGGCAGACCAAAGTCGAAAAACAAAAAAAATGTCACGCAGTAAAATGCTGCGCTACCAATATCACTTGCCGGTAGAATTTTTGGGTATTTGAGGCGAAAAGCTAAAAAACGTCACGCGGTGAAAACTATGGGCTCGAGATACTTCTTCCTATCCAAGGCTGGCTATACTATGACTGGCTATACGATAACTGAGAATTATTGATATTTACTCCATGATTCTTATTAAGGGCTGTGCCCGAATATATAATCTTCAGTGTTTTTTTAAATTTCCGGATTCGAGGGGACAGTCCAGGGAACATCTTATCAACTTATGTTCTGTTTGAAGTTGAGAGTTAAAATACCAAAATCTTGCTTATAAACTAAAAAGGAGTAGGGAAAAAGGAGGTCGATCGCTTTGGGGGTCAAAAACATAGTTTTAACCCGAGCTTTTCCGTTTGGGGAATGCCTTTTTGCCCCCCTGGATCCGCCACTGGCCAATTTACCACCCAAAAGGCGGCCAGTGTCAATGAAGAACGCGTTTAAAAAAGGATTTGTAAATGCTTATTTTCATGAAAGCTTCCTCTTAGTAAGGACATGTTCACGTTTACCATCAGCATATTTCGGGCCAGCGAACGACTGGCACCTTGGTAGAAAATGCTGAAAGCACCCACTGACACTAAATGAAGCACGATGAGCAAATAATATAGTTATCTTCGGTCATGGCGAAAACTGAGGTGTCGTATCCACCACCTCCACTTATCACAGTCGTCCTGGCTAACGGCTCCATACTGAAATAGCCGATTGACGCTAACCTGAGCCTCATAGGCCGCAGAACCTCTGCGGGCCTGGAGCCCTGAGTTTTCGGTGACTTCCCTGAATTTATATCGAGTCCCCTCAGCTGATCTGGGACCGCTTTAGTTAACCAGGTCCTCACACTGAACTTGAAACCTATATCTCGCCGCTGAAGCCTATTAAGTTTTCGGGGCCCTTTTATTGATATAGGGCCCCCTCCACAGGTCCTGGGCCCTCTGAGCTAAAAGCTGGAGCTCTGAGCTCTGAGCCCCAAGCTGGATTAGTGTCCCTTAAGCTGGTCAGGGTCCCTGGGTTGGTACCGTTTTCGTTTAACTGATATAGATCCCATCAGCTTGTTTGGGCCCGTTTTGCGTATCTGGGCACTAGTTCGTCGAGGCACCCAGCTAGTCTGGCCCTATTAGTTTTATGGGCCTTCTGAGCTGCTGCAGGGTCCCCTCAGAGTGCAGGGGTCTAAAAAGTGAGCTTGTGGTCGCCGACTAAAATCCAAGCTTCTTAGATGGTCGCCGAACCTAATACTACATGTATTACAAAATCGGTCTTAAAAGTGGTATAAATATGGCAATAGGGAAGCACTGGCGAGTGCAAGGGGGAAGGTTCCGATAAAATGTAGATATGAAAAACCTATAAAATATAGATCGGGTTTCTCGATATCGATGACCTAAGCCAGAATCAAGTCATTACCTAAGTGATTTCATGAGATTATAATTCAGTATTAAAGTCAAAGCTATGATCTGAAAGCAACAAAATTATACATGCTGGCCTCTTAACCCTAGCCCCGGTGACCAGCATGAATCACCTATGAACCCCCTGGTGGGAGGGGGTTAAAAATGACACCCTCGATCTCGGAAACAAAAAAGATAGAAGCGGAAAAAGCGATCGAAAGGTCGTCGGAAATGCAGTCGGCGTTACTCCCGGAATTTTTGCGGAAGGTCAATACTGTGGTCACCAGAGGGAATAATTCATATACGTCAAAATGTATCAAATGCAATGCTCTATAAAACCTTGCTTATCTCCGTACGCAAAATAGCCGGAACCACTTTCTCAACGCTATTCAAAAGAGCCGGACCAGCTCTTTCACTAAGGCAACATCCATTACCATATCGGTTCAAAGGCTAGGGCGCAACAGGACACTGAATATTGGGGATGTTATCACGTAGCTTCAAGTTATAGGAAGAACGCTCGCATTGGGCGTGATATGTCGGACCTAAAAGCCAATGTTGGATAGTGATCAGTCATTTATACGCACTACGCAGTCATGAATACGTATCGATAGTGCCCACTAATCTTAGGCTAAGTCTGTTTGGAGGTCAATCGAAGTCAAAGATGATACACTGCCCGTACACAAGGGCAATTAAATGGGCGCCGAAAGCGGTGGGACGGGGTACCTACGCATCCTCCTGTTGGCCAACCAGGGGAGGTCTCCCCAAAATTTTCGATTCATTGTCATTAATGCTGTCAGGTACCAAATATGCTCACAATTTCCCTGCCCCGGTCAGCACCAACCCGGAACCGTTCCCCTGTAAAAATTCCGTGGGAGCGCCCCGGGCATTAACATTTTCGCCCATCACTTCTATACCAAGCAAGATACAACCATGATTGATGCACCATTGTTGTTCTCTCATCAATAATGGTTTTATTTTGTGTCCATCCATGTGAAAAATTGTTAGGCCTTATCTTAGAGACAAATAAAAGGGTTTGCAGCACCTTAAAAAAAGAGCCTCAGAAGCAGTTCCGATGTTTCATTTAACTAGAAAAAATGTTTTCATGTACATACATGCGTCGTGAAATACTTATGATTTTTTACCTTGAGGCGCCAGAAATCAGATAAATTCCTGTAAAATTTCAAATAAATAATTCAAACATTATTCATTGGCAACATTTCCTCAGAAGTGCAATGGAAGATATCAACCATTGCTAAGATGAGGCCCAATTTTCGCTCCTTTGTTGAACATGGTTCTACTCAAAGCAATAGCAATGCTGTCTCTTGGGAATAACCTTGTTTTTTCCATGCCATCATTTCCATGATAACTATTTCCAAAGCTCTTAATTGATGCATTTTAGCATTAATAACCAGGACTGAAAAAGTTTCCAGAATAGTTGCTGATGACCTATTTGGACCAGGATTGGGTACTGAGAAGAGTAGTTTGCATTTCAGCAACCTGTTCTTTTGTGGTGGACACAATCTCTCTGTGATATTTCTGCTGTACCTCTGTGGCAGTGCTTCCATATTTCATCCATACTAGAGAAAACAAAACGATTCAACTTTCTTGTCACAAAAAATACAAGATATTATCGGAAACTTGGATGCATATAATCAGTCAGTTAAAAACATACACACACACCCTGATCACCCAGTGTGCATCCATCTGTGCAAAACACAGCTTATTCTATGTTTGGCAGACTTGGATTGGACCATTGTCCTTGCAGTGGAGTCTTCTGGCAAATTGGAAATGATTTATCACATATTTGTGCTGTGCAGGAATGCACATTTATATCCCTTATGGGGTACCAATGCACAGAGATTGATCTAGGATTTTAGTAAGGGCAGCCCTCTGAGATTGCATGCTGTCAACCAAAAGGGCACACTTCACCCAAAAGGGTGGCTATCATCATCAATCAGTGGGAGAAAACTGTGGTTGGTGTGACTTAAAAATGGTAACAGTGACATAAGTGGGAATGCTTGACCCATAGATGGGAACACTCAGATATCTTTGAAGCAGAAATCTCTGAAGGAGCTGATATCTCAGAAGGTATCTTTGAAGCAGAAACAGGAAATCATACTTTATACCCTCCTTCAAATATTGAGGCTCAACATGTTTATTATGATCATTCACATGTCTTGGTGCATCTGTGTAAATAAAACACCAGTCATATACAAAATCAATTAATAGATACCTAGTGAAACAATAAAAAGTTTTTAATATTTGATTTCTATTGCCACTTGAGATAATAATATATACAGACCAAGACATATGGCCATACAGAATATGATGTGACCCAACCTAGCACAACAAAACTTTTTTCAGCACCTTTAATGCCATTTGTCACAACTTCTTAACTTCAAAGCTCCATCTGTAGCCCCATAATTTATATTCTAGTGGTGGGGGCAGTAGCAAGGTATTTTCTGCCTCACAGACCTGGTTTAATTAGTTTTGGGGTACCCTTTTCCTCAGGCCGCCCTTAATCCTTTCAAACTTAAAGGGTCCTGAACTCGAGTTCAGGGATCCCTTGGACCTGTCACGGCTGTGGCACCCCAAATGAAAGCTCGAGTTATTTTTCTGTGCCTACTAAAAGTATCCCTAAAATTTTCCTATTTCTCATTTCAGGGACTTTAAAATTTATAAATAACAGGCCTACTTGGTCACCCAGTTATATGTCCAGCTATAAGGCCCAGTCTGCAAAGTACGGCAGCAGGCCAGACGAGTCACACCACCCATCTAAAATTCTCGCACCACCAGCCTGCAAAAATTTGCACCAATCTGGCACATACCAGGGAAAAAATGCACCCATTCCTACTCCTACAATGCAATGCTACCTCAATCATTAGTCAGTTAGTTAAGGAATTTTAATAAGGCCCCCTCCTGTGTCTTAATAGCCATTTAGCCATTATTTGTTTAGTTTAAGTGTCACTAACCTTGCAGGTTCGCACCAGGTTGATAAAATTTGCACCTGTCGGTCCTGTCTCCAAGGGCACTCGCACCGACAAGATCTCGACGAAAATGCCGTCCTTTGCACACTGGTATAAGGCAAGAACATGGTGGTTTTAAAAACAGTATACTTGTTATGGATAGTCTCATAATTAGACACCCCAAACATCATTTAGAAAATCCACGCCCTTGGGAATGTGTGACTATACAACAATGTTTACGATGATATTTTAGCGTGATTGTGGTTGAAAAGGGTTTAAACATGCACCACTTGTATTCAAGTTTTTTTCCTTCTGAGACTTTTCGCGATAAAGCAAAACAAGGAAAAATCATTGCAAGTAGACTCAAAAACCCACCTAGATTGCACAGACCGTCTATGATAACCCCACATCTTGATTTAGCCCCTTGGATTTAACAAATTGAACACCAGTCGTCAAAAACGGCGCCCTACTGCTTCCAACAAGAATACAAAAATATTAGCGGCAGCCCGCGCCGCGCTCGTTCTGAAGGCTGCAGACTTCGAAAATGTACCAGGCCGACCACCGGCGACCAGGCGACCACGCAAGTCGGCGGTTTCGGTCGACTTGGTCGCCCATTGGTCGCCTATTGAAAAAAATGAAAATCACCGACTTGGTACCGACTCGTGACAGATTCTAGTACATTCTAGATTGAACTTAAAAATAGTACATAAATACGGTACAGGGAGATGGCATCATCTAAAGTACCAGGTGATTTCAGTCGTTCTTCATAAAATTGGAACCAAAAATTGTAATAGGAAGAAACATAACTAGCATAGACTAGCAGCAACTAAGGGCAGTGATGATACCAGATGTAATCGGCCAAAGATGTGCCGTTGTAGCCAAGCTGTCTTTCAGAAACGCCAAACAAGCCGGGAAACAAAGGCTAACTTGGCTCTTTGTCGAAGTAGATTCTGCCCATTCTTGGCCAAAGAAACTGGCAGACTTCATCCAATAGATTTTGATGGGCACTGTATGTATTACGATGACGGGTGGAGACAGTGGAGAGGGTAAGCATATTTAGAAGCAGGAGCGGATGGTGGAAGCTAAAATCATAGGAAAACAGATGGAATCAGAGTTTGAGACGGTTGCTGGGTCGCCAACCAAAAGATGATAGGGTCGCCGACGGCGAAGGCAGATCGGCACGTTTTTAGACCCCTGTCAGAGTGTCTGGGCCGTTGAAAATTGGACTCCTGGGTTAGTTTTGAGTCGCTGAGCTTATTTAGAAACCGTTTAAATAGGTAGGCACCCCACGCTGGTCTTGAGAATCCTGTGTTCTGTATTCTGTACTGGTAAAAAACATCAACAGGCATTGCCCAATTACTGATGCAGTCATGTGATTTAAAACAGTAAAGTCAGATAATAAATACATTCAGCAATGGAAGCATTCCACAAACATCCATAACGCTCAACATTTGCACAAATGCCTATCCTGAGAAAGTTCCTAAGGCTGCCGTGAATTTGATAGCATTAGTTTTAAATGTGTAGCCCGAGTCTGCGAAGAAATCAACATTACGAAATGCGTTGAAGAAACTGTTACATGTGACGGCCACGCGGATGAAGAGGCTGCGCTGCATAGTACCAACACGCGCCAACCGAACTGCCCACAAAAGGGAGAACGCGACGTTCGACGCGGCACAGAGAAACCGAACTCGGAAACCAGATCGGAACAATCCAACTTCCCGTGATGAAGATTAAACAAAAACAAGAGGTCAAGCTGAGCAAAACGAGCCTTAATACTACGCACTTTGTAGTGAGTCAAAAGAGATGGATAGTCAAGCCTGGCTGACGGACGGTCCGAAAATGAGGCCAACCAGATGAGAAGTTTATGCTGCACCCTTTCTAGGCGCTTCAGGTGGGATGCAGCAGACCCTGCCCATACAACGCAACCATACTCCAGGATGGATGTTACATGGGTATAATAAGCACAAAGAATAGAAGTGTGCTTGAGTCTGACTCGGCAGCACTGGCGCGAGGTCTGAAAACTTCGTATGAGGAGGCCAAGCATTCTATTTGCCTTGGCCACGGTGTGGTCTATGTGTGGAGCAAAAATCAGCTTACTGTCGAGTATAACACCGAGATCCCTAATCTCTGTACGGTGCTCCAGCGGGGTACCATCCAGTACATAGGTGGTAAGGATCGGACATTTTCGGAGAGAAAATGATATAACGCTACATTTATCTGGATTCAATTTTAAACGCCAAATTTTAGACCATTCTACTAAATTGTTGATGTCAGCCTGAAGGGCATCACTGTCTGTTTTTGTCGAAATTCGGTGGTACAACTTAAGATCGTCGGCGAAGCTTATACAGTTGGTTCGAATGATGAGGGGGATGTCTGCTGTGTAGCAGATAAACAAGAGCGGGCCACACACGCTGCCCTCAGGCACCCCGGACCTTACAGCGCACCATTCGGAAGATTTTACCCTCTAGTAGAAGACCCAGCGCACCTCTAGTATAATTCGTTGGCGACGACCAGTCAGGTAGGATTCAATCCAGGAGTGCGCGCGACCAGTAATTTTGAAAGATTTTAGTTTGTGAAGAAGAAGCGCGTGGTTTACACTCGTAAAAGCCGAAGAATAATCAGTGTCGACAGAGTCAGTCTGCACGCCCTCCTGGATCGAATCCCAGCTGTGTTTTAGAAAGTTGGCAAGATTTGAGACGCATGAACGATTTGGGAGAAATCCATGTTGACTGCTGGGAATAGATGGTAGACAATGGGCCAAAAGAGAGTCACAGACTACCTTTTCTAAAATTTTCGAACAAAGAGGAAGAAGTGAAATACCGCGGTAGTTGCCTGGGTTCTTTTTGTCTCCTTCTTTGTGAATGGGAATGACATTTGCATCCTTTCAAATATGTGGGAAAACACCTTGAGTGACTGACAATTTGCAAATGATTTCGAGAGGCACTGCCAATTCGGCAGCACACTCATACAAAATTCTGGCGCTCAGATTGTCGGGCCCGCACGCTTTGTGCTTTCCAATGCTAGATAGCAGGGCCTGAACTTTGCCTGGGGGAACTGTAAACTCTTGAAGAATGGAACAGTGAAAGTTCGGGGGCGTTTGGCAGCGTGTCAACGTTGGGATCCGAAAATTTGGAGGCGAAGGTTTCGTTGAAAATATTTGCGCATTTGGTGGGATCGGAAAATTGTTGACTGTTTGCGACAAGAACGCGTGGACGTTGATGAGACGATTTCAATGAGTTTATAAACGACCAGAAACGTTTTGGGTTCCCACGGAAGTCACCAACAATGCCCAGTAAGTAATTACGATATTTCGCGTTAGATAAAGCTTTAAAATTGTTTCTTGCTCTACTAAATACAAGATCGCTTTCTGGAGAAGGGTCGCGCTTTCTTACACGGTGTGCATGGTCTTTGTCCCTAAGAGCACGCTGCACGTCCCGGTCAAACCAGAGAGGCGTCTGCACTGAGGTCAAATGAGCTCGTCGGGGGCCCTTATCTGGGCCCCCTTAACTGGCACGGCCCTCAGCTGATTTTGGAGACCCGAAATCCCTCCTACCGGATCCCACCCACGCCAAATTTCCTGACTCCCTGAGGGCCCCTGGGGGCCATTGGGGATTTTTCCCACGAGAAGCGCTGGGGTCCCTCCCCCGAGACAAAGCTTACAACATGTCTCTGTCTCTATCCTCTAGCGTCTGCCAGAGTTAAGCTAGAATCATTCTTAGGCACAATTCGCTTCTTCTCGTTACGGCGAATCAGCAAATAATGTATAATATGACTATACTAGGTTAAAACATAAAAATGACCAGACCTAAGGCTAGGTCAAGACCACCATCTAGCCTAGCATAGTCAGTATGCATATCAATCAACTCACAATAACAATAAAAAACAGTATCAAAATACGGGTCTTATCAATATTTCCTGCAAAGCAATTGACCCAAGTCTTAAAACCTGCTTAGGAAGCCCCAGATGAACTCTCAGAGGTAACATGTCTAAACTTGCAACATGAACCGATACAGAGGCCTAGGATACTATGATTTGGGGAATCCGAAGGTATTTCAAGCGGCGTCTGCAGACATAGAACAATTTTTCGGAAAATTTCCGTTTCACCCCATGCATTTTCAATGGAGAGGTCATGATTCGTACCTGTCCCTACGTCATCGATGGAAAAATCCTGGAATAAATTTATTAATACTTTTTTGGCCCATTATATGGTACAAGTTTGAATTCGACAGATTCACCGTTTTCTTACATACGCCAACTTAAACATTTTTTGGCGTGAGGTCACTTGACCTGCACTGGTGACCCTGACCCGAGATGACGCAACCTTAAATTTTGAGGGAAAGTTGCGGAATTGATCAATGATAAGGTGTGACAAGTACTGTGTCGCTTCGCGCCGACGTTTTTTCGTGCCACTGGGGGACCTCGAGGGGGTGTTCAAGCACCACCCAACGGGCCGGAACTGGGCGCGAATACTCTAGGACAGGACTGAGGCCAAAAGGGAAGGCTCTAAACAATGTCTGAAATTTTGGGGTCAAGGTCCTTCAAGGTCATTGACCTATTACGGCACAGCCCAACATATTATGCCTAATTTACGCTATAACTAGCGCTGTGCCCAAGCTTATCAATGACCTTTGATCAAGCCTTGATCATCAAGGCCAGTCACCTTTAATATTGACCTGTGACCTTGATCTAAACACTGAATAACCTTTACTTTGATGTAATAGCATACGTTATGATAGGTGTCGTAACATTATGCAACGTCATTTAGGGGCTGTCCGGGAATACATGTACTCATCAGGGACACCTATGCT
Source organism: Lepas anatifera (assembly GCA_034440635.1). NCBI lineage: Eukaryota > Metazoa > Arthropoda > Thecostraca > Lepadidae > Lepas > Lepas anatifera. Next base: position 64,183 of record JAOTON010000214.1, read on the forward strand.
CTCTGGAGGGGCCTTTGCTTCGATGAGGCACCTGTGCCACCCAGGGGCGTCTTCGCTCCCCAATGGGCGCAACCTAGTATCCAGGGGCATCTTTGCTGTTCCGGGGTTTGATGCCCAGTGCCCAAGGGGAGCGTTTTCTTATCCAGGTTCACCTTGGTATTGAGGGGCGTATTTTTATTCAAGGTAACCTATACTACCTAGTGGCACCTACCCTATGCAAGGGGCGCTTAGGCTATCCAGGGGCGGCAATTTGCTATACAAAGGGCGCACTTATGCTCTCCATGGACACCTCATTCAGAAGGTGCCTCTGATATTCAGGGGCGCTTTTCCTATCAGCAGGGTACCTGTGCCATCTTGGGGCTATTCTTATCAAGGGACGCTGCTGTTATTCAGGAATATCTACACGACTGTCGAGGGTCGCCTTTGCTACCCAGAAGCGCCTTTACTTCTTAGGAAGTTTGGCTCCCGTGCTTAAAGGAGTGCTTTGGCATCAATTGATTGCTCTGTTATTGGGCTTAGATGCGCGTGAACCTCGAGCTCATGTAGCGCCCATATTGTTGCTAAGGAATGCTCATGCTATCAAAGGGCGCCTTTACTATCCAGGGCCTCTGTTTTATTCAAGGCAGTCTGTTCTATCCACGGGCATCTGTTATTTCGGGGGCGGTGCCTAGGTTATTCAGGAGGCGGCTTCTTTCTCCACATGGGCGCACTATTGCTTTCCAGGAGCACCGTTACTGCCCAGGGGTGTCTTCCTATCCAGGGTCGCATATGATGTCTAGGTGTATATTTAAATCACAGACATGATTGAAATACATGCCCCTACGTTATGCTAGGGTGCTTTTTGTCTCCGGTAAGGCGCTATTTTTATCTTCCGGGCACCAGTTTACCCAAAAGCACCTATGCTGTCCAGAGAACCGTTGTTATCTAGGTCTGCCTTCGCTGTTAAGGGGCACCTTTGCTACCCAAAGGGGGCATTTTACTTTCTTGGAGTGCCTATTTCCATCTAAGGGGCACATATGCTATCTTGGAGCGCCTTTGCAATCATGCGGCGCACTTTTCTATCCAGGGGCGCCTCTGCAATCCAGGAGGAGCCAAAATTGATGGAGAATAAAAATTCTGAAATGAGGCGCTCGAACACTGTAATAAAGTGCCTAGATATCAGAAAGAGGCGCTCATCTGCTGAGCGGGGAGGACTGCTGGTTGGTGAGGGCAGCCTTCTCGGAAGTGGAGCGCACATACTGAAAAACGCACCCGGTTGCAGCGATGGAGCCCTAAGCCTTCAGTTATAGGTTAATGAAATGTGGTTAAAGGCAGTCCATGCTCAAATTGAGCGCTCGCGAGCCTTGTAACAGAGCGCTCGACTGTCGGACAGGTGTGCCAAACCATAGACAGTAGGGCAGCTGAAGATGGAAAGGGACACCTATGATATCCTGGGGGCGCCTGTACTCTCAGGTGAGGCGCTTGTTTTCTTTCTCAGGCGCCTAGTTTATCCATGGCCGCCTATGCTGTCCAGATCATCTATTTCAAGATGGGTTAACTTTGCTGTCCAGGGGCGCCTTTGCTATCCAAGGGCACATATGATATCTGTAGGGCGCCTTATGCAAAGGGCACCGTCCTTACCAAAGGCTGCCTTTCACTTTCCCTGAAGTGCCTATTTCTATGTAAGGGGTGCATATATTATTTAGGAGTGCCCTTGATATACGGAGACGCCTTTTTGTTCAGCGGCGCCTTTCCTCTTGAGGAGCGCTGCTCTATTCCAGGGTAGCTGAAGATGGATAAGGGACATCTATGTTATACAGGGGGAGCCTCTACTTTCCAATGGGGTGCTCATTTTCCTTCTCAGGCACCTAATTTATCTAGGGGGCGCCTAGGCTATCCAAAGGCGCCTTTACTACCGAAGAGGTGCCTTCCTAGGGGCGCCTTTGCTATTCAGGGGCACCTTTGCTGTCCAAAGCACTTGTGTTATCCAGGGTTGTCTTTGCTGTCCAGTGGCGCCTTTGCTATCCAAAAGTGCATATGATATCCGTGGGTGCTTTATCCAGTGGGCGCCTGGACTATCAAAGGGCACTTTTTCTATCCAAGGGTTGCATTTATTTTCCTGAAGTGCCTATTTCTATCTAAGGGGCTCCTATTCTGTCCAGGGCATCTATGTTTCCCAGATTTTCCTTTGCTGTCCAGGGACGCCTTTGCTATCCAAGGGCACGTTTCTTAACCCGCGCCCCACCGGGGGTCCGGCGCCACCTTTGCCCCACCGGGGGGGGCATCGATGGCCCCCCTCTAACTCCGAAAATATGGGCGTTAGCGCAATAGAAGAATAGAAGGCAATAGAAGGCTCGCGTGAATTCAGTAAGAAATTACTTCGCATGTTTTAGTGCTCAGGTCAATGGTTTGACCTCCAGAGGTCAAATTAGGTCAAGATCGGCTATTTTCACTCAAATATGCAATGATTAAGCAAACTGGGCATAACTCTTATGTCATTAGAGCTATTGAGGCCTGGTAAAGTACATTTGATAGCAAATTGCCAGAACTTTTTCCGCTATGTGGAACGTAAAGACCTCCCGCCAGTGGTTTGACCGCCAGAGGTCACCTCGTGACCTAATATGACCTGAGGTCACGAAAGGTCAAAAAGTGACCTTGCTGTATATCAAATGAACGCCAGTGACAAGACAAACACGATGGTCTTTGTTTCACCGCTCTACCTCAATTAGGTCAAAAGTTATTGTCAAAATGCTGTTTTTGACCTCTGGAGACCTTGGATGACCTTGGAAAAGTCAAAGGGCAAATATGACCCCTGGGATCCGTGAAAGGGTGCCCAAAAACGTTGTTCTGAGCAGTCTGAGTATTTGCAATCATTTTTGTGGCTTTTATGTCATGAAATAGCTTTTCCCCATGCTTTTCCAATGGGAGAGGTCGCCTCGTGACCTGACCTCAGGGCACGAAATAGAAAAATCCAGGATATACACCTTGTAGACCCTGGAGGGGTCATGAAGTGTAGGAAGTTTCAAATCGATCGACTTTGGAATGTAGCTCTTACAGAACTCTAAATGTGAAGTGAGGTGACCTTGGTTGACCTCGTCTGGTGACCTGACCTTGGGTGACCCGGGGTAAAAAATTTCAGGGATGATGGGAAAATGATGCAGTGAGAGGTAGAGCCCTCAACCGCGGTGCTGCACTTCGTCGTCTTTCTGCTATCTCGGAAAAACCTTAGGGGGGCCATCGATGGCCCCCCGGTGGGGCGAGGGTTAACCAAGGGGCGCATTTTGCTTTCCTGGAGCGCCTATTTCTATCTAAAGGGCGCATATGTTATCTAGGAGGGCCTTTGATATCCGGAGGCGGCTTTTTGTCCAGGGGCGCCTTTTCTCTTGAGGGGCGCTGCTCCAATCCAGAGCAGCTGAAGGTGGATAAGGGACATCTATGTTATACAGAGGGAGCCTGTACTTCCCAGTGGGGCCCTTGTTTTCCTTCTCAGGCACCTAGTTTATCCAGGGGCGCCTAGGCTATCCAAAGACGGCTTTTCTATCGAAGGGGTGCCTCCCTAGGGGCGCCTTTGCTACCCAGGGGCGCCTTTGCTGTCCACAGTACTTGTGTTATCCAGGGTTGTCTTTGCTGTCCAGGGGCGCCTTTGCTATCCAAGGGTGCATATGACATCCGTAGGGCGCTTTTTCCAGTGGGTGCCTAGGCTATCAAAGGGTGTCTTTTTCTATTCAAATGGCGCCTTTTTAAGGACACGTCCCCATCGCTCTTAACGCCCACGCTCCATGTCTGTGTTACATATATGCTATTTGTTGGAACCGTTCATCACGCACCCCCTGTCCCACCGCCTCCGAGGAGCTTGGCCTCTTTAGTAAAATCCTGGACCCGCCACTGTGCACAACAAACAAGTGATTCTGACAGTTCACTTTCTTCATCCACTCACAAAGAGCATCTCAAACCAGCATAAGTATAGCTGTACAGTTTTAGTGTTTTTCACACCCACGTGCAATACTCTACAATGGACCAGAGTCAGTTTGCTGGCAGCATACAAAATCTCACACATCAGCCACATTACGTGCTGATTCTGGGGAACTTGCTTCATCACTTCACAAAATCTGTCATCGGACCAATGTGAATGTCACGAACCTGAAAAGAGAGAGGACAGTGTTAGCAGATTGTTTATCTTTTCGAAAAAAGTTATGAAAACCCTAGAATTGTCAACTTTCTGTTACATTCAAGAACATAGCTTTGCCACGGGAGGAGTGCGAATAAGCGCTACAGAATGCTACCGGATGTGAAAACAGCAGACCAAATTTTCTGCCATCTCCAAAACGAACTGGAATCGTCTAATGCACTCCAGCTTTTCATGTATTGAAACAGTTCTTATGTTGTGTGGTGAACTATGTTTCACCAATGCAGGAACAATTCACAGCTGATTTGGCCAGAGGCGGCTCATTTCTGGATGCTTCAACTATAAGGTGCTATAGTTACATTCTGCTGGCAATGGTGGTCGAATTTTCTGATTTTTTTCATAGCGGTAGAGCTACGAGAGATTAGCTTAGTATGTTACACATGACACCTAAGATTGTCGCCGCCTGCTGGAGATGGAAAGTGGATTCTTATCAGGCATTCTTCATCGAACCTTTTTGTCTCAACTGGACTGGGAGGAAATATCCATTTTGTGTCACAATTTCATTAAAAAAACCTGACAGGCACGGACACAAGCTCAAATCCGGAGGGCTCAGTGCCAAAGGTGGGGTTTCCAGTTTAAGTTTTATATTACGTTATGACCAGAAAAATTACAGATACTACATATCCGTTTCTCCGACGAATCCATCCCAATAAGTCTGTACACAGCCCCCAGCAATTGAATCTGAACAGGATCTGTACTATTGCTCATCAAGTCGTCATTAAAAATTAAAATTTACTTCCAGGTATTGATTGTGTAGCCGGCAATACTCGGCAGCCTCATGACTTAGAAATCATTAAAGAAAATAAAGTTCTCACGAGAGAGCCACAGAAAAATAGTTTTCTGCTAATCATTTCCAAAACATGATATCGGCAACCAGTTTTGGGACGGTAATCTAATGCTAAGAGCGAAAACCTGTTGGGTGTCCAGTCATGACCGAGGGAGCAATAGTGGCCCAGAAATTAGCCCAAAAATGCCGAGCCCAGTGTGTACAGATGCCATTGCCGAGAGCTGTATACCATGATTACCTATCTAAGCCCAATCCAGATAAAAATGCGATTAAATCGACAAAGAAGATAATCCAGATTCAGATCGAAGGCTACCATAACTTCTTGGGACCACGGCGGAGTAGTGGCTAGTGCGCTTGCTTTCAACGCGGCCGACCCGGGTTCAAGGCCCGGCGGATTATCTGAGCAAGGAACAATACTGTCTCCCGAGCAACCCTTTCAACAGGAAAAGCGTTGGCGACGCCATATGATCCGGCCATGGAACACCCGGCTGTTGTTGTATCGGTAAGCATAATAATTATTATCTACCAGAAATGTTTCGGCGGATTTAATCGGGTGCGATTCAGTCTACGAACGGATCTAGTATCCATCTGGATATCTGAACCGTGATATACTCGTATCACACGGAGTGGCGGTGTGTGATCCTCCCACAAACTGGCGGATCCAGGAATTCATTTGAGGGGGGGCGTGGCTACGGGGCTCGAGCATCAACCGCCAGTACCTCGGGCAGCACCTCGCCTATATATTTACTATAGGGTCTCGGACCTTTGGGGGGGGGCTTGAGCCCCCTAGATCCCTCTGGATCCGCCACTGCTCCTACACACCAGTGGTGCCCGAGATACAGCAGCGAATCCAGGGGAGGGCCATAAATGACATTCGCTTTCTCAGACTCCCGATTTCCGCTTATTTTGGTTAAGAAACATTTTTTCACGATATTTTGGACCCCGTCGCCCACCTCCTCCCCTAAACCATCGGTCTAGAGGTCCGTCACCGGCCGACTGCCGCTGCTGATCTGCCAGCCACCTCCGCGGCGGGCTGCTGACGCGGCAGTGAGTCGGTCGCGTTCCGACTGTCTGCCAATTACCCGCCATTCATATTCTATAAGTCACGGACACCTTATCCACGTTTTTGTACCGCTTAGGGCGATAAATCGGCCAATGATTGGCCGATGTGGCAATTCACACATGTTTTAAGGGGCTTGAATGAAGACGTCTGCTTTATTGATGAACAGTCAGCCACATGGTGAAATGACAAGGTGCAAAAACTTTGATGCAGAGAGAGAGAGAGAGAGAGAGAGAGAGAGAGAGAGCAAGAAAGAAAGGTATGTCAACTGTCACTCCAATATACTGGTGAAACCGCAAACAACAGCAGATATATTGACAGGCAACACAATAATGTTACCTCCCACGCTCTTTTTGTGTATTGGTTTATTTCAATTTATTTAATGCTGCTGTCAGGCATGTTTAAGAGTGTTATTGTTTGCTGTTTTAAGACATTATCTTCAAAAAATTACATAAGGGAACATAATTAATTTTTTTCGATCCATTCATCTGAGCCCTGGAATCTTTAAAGGGAATGTAGCACTTTGGTCGAATCCTGGAATTTAGTGTAATTAGGGGAACTTTTAGCCGAAAATGAAGGAGGCGTCCCTGATTTCTCTGAAAAATGTATATACAATAAGCTCAATATTTTGATTTTTAAATGTTCCTCTAGGGAAATAAAAAAATATCTGCCTGTGGATGATGTCATGATCTGGCAACCGCAACTATATTCAATGCACTTCAAGGGCTTCGATTGGCTGATACTCACCGTGACGTCAGCGTATGTCGTCACACCAACAGCCATGACAACTGTGGCCTGCTGCTACGGGTACATGAGGGGTAAATTTCAGGTAGGTTTTAGCTTTTTCTACGGAAATCTCGAGTTCCAAGACAAATGATATATTGAGCACCGGGTTTTCCGACTTGCTTTACAACTTGGCTATCTCAGTTAAAATCAAATTATAAATGTGCCATATTCCCTTTAAGACGTTTGTACGACCATTCTGAAACGTTAATTTCAAATGGACACAATGCCCTGAGAGGAATTTATCGACAACACGCCAAAGGCTTGAGGATGCTCATATCAGCCCAATATACTGCTCATGATATGACTGTCAGCTAGCATTTCTCACATCGAGGTCGTTTTAATCAGTCATATCATAGGCAATAGACACGGCTTATCAAAAGATTAGCAATAAACCACGGCTTAGAATAGAAAACCACTCCATTTGACTTCCCACTTAGTGAAGAATTCCTATATCAACCACTTGTGCCCGCCTACGCGAACTCCGCCTACGAAGCGAGACCGAACGACATCGGCGCTGAATAGCCCCGGGCGAGACACTGTCACGTGACCTCAGGGGATACGCAACGGAGCGTCAAGGTCAAATGCGGCAGGTGAGTTTATGAGCGCGTGCGGTGGGAGGATAGCTGAAAACGCTGCTTCAGAGGTGTGGGGACAACGGAGAGTTAATGTAACAAGTGAATTCACGGACGAGGTTTGACCTTCAGTTCAGGTAAGGACGTGGGCTGCGTCTTATGCATGTTACCGTGTCAAGCCGTGGTGCGCAGGGGTCGGCTTGGAACATAAATAATTACTTACCTACATACGCAGCCTGGTCAACTTCGCAAATGGCCGTTATGGAAACAAGAAAAAGGAAAGGGAGTAGGTATAAGCCATTTGAATTAAACTAGTGACCCGCGTAACCCTTGTCCTAGTGTGGGGGATATTTTAATAACCCACATATTTTTCCAAGGCAGGCAGAATACATTGCACAGAATACCGCCGCGCTGGTTCATGTGATCCATTATTATCTGTACATTTTTTCTTTTGCAAAATTTCATGTTTGGGTAATCTCAGGTCATGTTGCCAGGCCAGGTTAAGTGACGTCACTTCCAAAAATGTTCGAAATAGCATCAGTAAGAATATGTTCCACCAATTTCACCTGCTGATCTGAAATTCATATCACATCAAAAACCCACTAATTACCGCAAATCTTGCCGGCTGAGTTAGTGTATCGATTACCTGGGGTCCATTGCGGACTTAGACTTTCTTGTCGGAAATGAATGCATGGAGAAATGGGGAGTAGTCGAAAAACGCCCCTTGTCTTCTTCTTTAGGTACGGCTTAGAGTGGCTTATTCCTATCAAAATCACGGTACCTTAGGTCATGCTCCAGGATCAAGTTAAGGCTTTCGAGCTGTAGCCTGTGAAAGATCATCTGGAACTAAAGTTAATTTTCAGGCTCGAATAAATAATAACTTTGCAAAGAGTGGTGGTGGCCTTCTTATTTTGTGGTTGTTCGTGTTGTCATTGCCAGTCGATTCAGGTGAAAAGGATATCAGATCAGACGGTGACCCTGACCTAACCTTGGGTCAGGCTATTCATATATATATATATATATATATATATATATATATATATATATAGGCTAATATCAATAGCTGTGGTCATATACTACATAATAAACTCGTCATAAGGAGATAAGTCTAATAATGCATTTAAATTGATTCAGAAGAATTCAGAAGCTCGAAAAACTATCCTAACCTGTCACCTTCCTAGACCTATCATGACCTCGATACCTTGGCCTGCCGCGACCTCAATATTGACCTGCGTCAAAAAGTGGCCGATCTAGCTTCGTAAGCGCTAGTGCTGGGCTGTGTACCTCCCGGTTATCCCCCACATGACCCGAGGTCGAGGGAAGCTTTTGTCCCCCTTCGCGCCTGAGGCAGGGTAGATAACCAGGTAGATTTTGCAGGATGTATTTATGCCGGTATTAAATGGATAGCTGGGTTGATAGTTGATTGATAGTTGAACTTTACGGTAGAAGGTGCAAGATACTCCAGCTGGAGAGGACGCTGGCTAGATACGTCACGTTTGCTGTGCGTTCACTAAGCACGTGGCACTTTCTCCTTGCTACTTCATTCACCGTGTGTAGTGCAGCTGTCTTGCTGGTGGGTACCTATGTTTGTGAATACAGCCATGCATCAAACAATTTAAATAATTATAAATCTGGTTTAAGGGATGTGGCCTTTAAGGATTTTAAAAGGAAAAACAAGTTGAACAAAGAGGAAAAGGCATAATATAAAGAACTATATTAAAAAAAAAAAAAAATAAAACCCCCCCAAACCACCCCCACCCCCCCCTTTTTGGTGGGGGAAGTGAAAAAAGAAGAAAAAAAAAAAAAAATAAAATTATTTTAATTTTTAAAAAAAAAAATAAAAAAAAAAAAATTAAATAAAAAATTAAAAAAAAATTTTACCATAGTTATAGAAAGTTGAGTTTTTTTAGGCATGTGTTATCCGGTTTGGCGGAAATTATCATTTATGTGTGTTGTGTCCAGACAGGTTCTACTGTCGAGGAAATGTAACAGTTCAAAGAGGAGACCTGGGGACCTCCTTTAAAGGTAAGTCCTGCAATGTGGCTTTTCTGGTGTATGTTGCGTGCAAGTGCATGGCGATGGTATGATACGAACCTGCACTATGGTGCGGTACGAGCCTGTACTATGATTTAGTACGAACTTGTACTATGATTTGTTGCGAAACTGTTCTATGATTTGATGTGAACCTGCACGAAGACTTAGTATGAACCTGCACTACATTTGGTACGAGCATGTACTAGATTTGGCACGGAGCTGTACAAGATTTGGTACGAACCTCTTCTATGATGTGATACAAACCTTTAACATGATGTGGTAAAAACCTGTACCATGATGTGGTAAAAACCTGTACCATGATGTGGTACAAACCTGTACTATGGTTTGGTACCAACTTTGTACAAAGATTTGGTACGAACCTCTACTAAGATTTGGTACGAACCTTTACTATGATGTGGTACAAACCCGTACCATGATGTGTTACAAACCTGTAGGTACCATGATGTGGTACGAACCTGTACCTACCATGATGTGGTACAAACCTGTACTATGGATTGGTACGAACCTGTACCGCCGCAGGCGCTCCCAGCAGATATATGATGGCCTGAGCAATATGTTCTGCCTCTATCCCGTTGGCGACCAGCTCAGTTCCCTTTTTCGCGTCATTGTACATTACCGTTCCCAGGTTTGTTTTGACCGTGCCCGGCGATATTTGCTGCCGATACACAGATTACGCCAATCACAAACTTGTTCACAATCTCTATACGTAAATATATAGAAGCTTCCTGTTAGGGTAATAAGCGGGATTTGTGTGTGTTTGTAAAATTAATAACGGACAAAGATATTCATACATTTATCTCTGTCTCATATTCGGACATAATTAACTAAATCCAGCTGTTTCCAGTCTTTCAAACTGCATAGCTCTCTCTCAACGAGACCATGACCACATTTACCTTTCCAACCCCTTTTCGTACGAAGTGAGTTGCACATCTTTAAGCTACGAGATGATGTTTCTTATGAATTATGTACTTACCCTATGCTAAAGAATTACGGCTTGTCCACGTCAACCCATTTTCTGTCAAATTGTTCGAGTAAATAGTTAATTGCCAGGTGCGGATCCAGGATGAATCCGGTTATACCGCAGTGAGCGACGAAGAAGCGGTTAATTTTAACCGAATTTAGCAAATCTTTCGAAAGACACGTTTTTACAATAATGACTGTAGCACCACCCAATGTTTGGTCTGAATCCGCCCCTGCTCACCGCCACGCGGATTCTCTGTCGGGGCTCCTCCTTCTCTAGCTCATTGCGGAGTCCGTCTGTCAGCGCCTTGACGGCGTGTTTACTGGAAGTGTAGAAATGATGGTCGGCAAAGTCGGGCACCTGCACGTGACAACTGGGTTAGGGCGCTCTCAGGTCCGGTATGTGATCAGATACCCCCAGCCGCTGGGGATTGCGTTGGATTGGATTGACCAGAAAGTTGGGGTAATTTTTGATCGGAAGATGCATTTGAATTCTCATTTTTGGCTTGTTGGTCGTGCTCGTCGGATAGGGGTTGGATGCGGGTTAGATTCAGATCTGTAACAATGGTCGCCAACCAGATTGGCTGGTTAGTTGTTGGAAGAAATTGGGAAATGTTCGGCTTATGTTGGAATTTTCTAGGCAGTGATGCAGCCTGAGGGGATTGTAGCGAGATGGGAGGAAACGAAAGTCTGTAAATGGGCAAAACAAATCTTTCCTGATGATGCGGGAATAGTGTATTTGAATAAAAAGTCAAACACATTCCGCCTGGCTGCAAAGATAGTAGTCAGAATCATACAAACGAGGATTGAGTACCTGTATGATTCAATTCTTAATTGTTGGAAGCAGAGGTGCATTTTGGTTAGGATGTGTTTTGCGAAGCATAAGAAGACACGACTATCCTTTAGTCTTGTGACTACATCTTAAGGCAATCTGAAAATTTATCATGACGCTCTTAAAAGCGTGGCACACCTGTCCTTTTTGCGCGCCTGGATTAATAATATTGTGTACTAGGTCTGGGGAAACCGGTTTTTGCCGTCTGTTCACGGTCATTCCTCACCATGTGACCGACGTTGCTACAGATGTTGACGATTTGGCCCTGTTCTGTGTTTTTGGCACGCATGCTCCTGAAACTCGGCAGAGGAAACATTACACGTATGCATCTAGGTACCTTGTACATTTCATGTGTGCACTGCAGTTTGACGGGGAGGAGCAACGCTACCATTATCTTTTCTGCATGCATATTCATAGTCTTACTTACTACAGCTTACTTACTAAAATGCATACTTTTGAGTTGTGATGCTCTTTTTCGTCTTTATTTGAATAAGAAATGGTGGTGCTTATGCCCACCGCCAACTTTGAACTTATTCGGTTTTGAACATCATCTCTAAATAACTGTGACGTTTAAATATTATTTTCAAGCTGCCATGACCTCTCTGAATCCCATCAAGTGATGTTCACTTCCTCACTGCGTAAGACTCGAAGTTAAATTGCTTCGCAGTTTTGTTTCTAAGATTGATTGCTAGTGCCTGGACACAATAAATGACAACCGCGAAGAGAATAAATTGTTAGAATTAAAGAAGTTTTGGCCCCACCTGACAGCCAGTTTAGCGCAGTGAGCCACCGCCAGCACGTTGACGTTCAGAATTGTCTGCCATTTCGAGACGTCTCCGCTAAGGAGAGGCTGCGCCGAGTTTGTCCCTGCCAAAAATGTCAGCGAACGTTAGATGACCGATTACGTCACTGTAACGTCACCGCTGAACAGATGCTTTGGGTCTGGTCGAGACCCTTTCTCGAAAAAGGGAGAGCTTTTGATGCAAAGTATTTTGTCGACAATTTCCCAAGACAAATAACGCAAAATAGTGTAACAAGTGGGTCATAATTGTCGAAATCAGTCACTAGACTTCATTAGCGTATTTTTACATTTATTTCCGTTACTTAACTTGGTTTTTTCTGGCAAAATATCTGGCTCCAAAAGCTCCCGGTTTTTCAAGAGAGGGTCTGGACCAGCTCCCTAGAAGTGCAGCACATAACTGCAAAAAATAGAAGAATCACTCATTTCTGGATACAGTTCCTTTTTGTGTTTAGAATGACGGCCTATCTCCAGCAATCTTTGCTAGCACTTGAGAGCATTCCTCTCCCCCGACGCTGTGGTGGTTCTCTCCACTTCTGCTGTTTTGGCAGCCGCAGTGTCAACACTTCCTTCAACTTCACTTGGCTATATCGCAGGGAAGTTAGCGCCGAGGAGGCAGGCCCATCAGTTTCAGAAGTGGGAAGCCTTGGCTACCGCTTGACTTTGAGATTGAATAGGCCAATTATCTTCATTATATTTGCCCTTATACGCATACCCCCCATCCCTGACGCACTCCCGAGTCTCCTGTTAACTGTCCCACTGTTATAAAGCCTTAACTGAAGGCACGCCTCCCCGACTTTGGAGCTGTCCGCTAACATAAACACGGCTCCAACTTCGCTGCCATAGTTTCTCCAGAACCTGTACACACCTGCGTTGTTGATCAGAATATCGACTCCGCCGAATTTTGTATCGATCGTGCGGAACATGTCTTCGATCTGGGCTTGGTCGCTGAGATCGCATTGTAGAGTCGCCATGGAGCCAGGAAGACCCTTCAGTCCCTCCGCTACAGCCTGAGAGAGAGAGAGAGAGAGAGAGAGAGAGAGAGAGAGAGAGGAGAGAGAGAGAATCAGGACTGTGATATGCGTTTATTATTTAATGAAAATAGACTTTGTACTCTCAATAGACAACTTTATCGCTGATATATGACCAAAAATGTAGATCCATCAACAAATTTCGTAAGTATCTATGTACCATCACCATGAATCGCACGTTAGGGACTTTTGACTTTCAAGATCAGTTACCCTGTGCCGCATCTGACGCAAGCATCAACAAAATAGTACACAATAAACCATAATCAACTTCTATAACCACCACTGACGTTACGGCACGAGACAAGTCTGCAATTTCCGGTGGACATTACCTTTAGGAGCTTCAGATTAACATCGCATCCAATGACCAAGAGGCCGTGTTTTGCGAGCTCGCGGGAGGTGGCGGCACCTATACCCGAGGCCGCACCCGTAACTAGCGCCACTTTTCCCGTCCACCGCTCCATCGCTGAAACCAAACCGATGGTTAAAAAATATGCATTTTTTGTTGAAAATTTGAGACGAACACTGCTGTAATTCAAAACTTCTCAAAAGAAAGGACTTGCCGTTTCTTTCCATCATGTAACAACTGGTAACTAACTCCCGTGTCATTCAAAGTTATACTATGTGGTAACTCACCTCTGCCTTGTTTTACTAACTTGGCAATGTTATATACAACAAAGGTATGTATTTAACAGGAGGATAAGGTATTCTATATTAACAGGGATGATTTCTCAACTTGAGGCCACTCCTGAAGTATCCAATGAAATGCGGGGAGTCCGGGCATGGGGACAGCCGCAACACACTGTATTTATCGGGTACAATCTGATAGTTAGATGCTTGGCTGCTCCCAACTTATGTTTGCTAAGCTATGGTATGCTCAGGGTGTCACTAGGGAATTTCTACTGGGGGGACGGCCCCTGACTGGGCGGCCAGGGGAGGAGAATTCTGTGAAATATGTTTGCATATGAAACACTAACGACGACACACTGTTCGAACACATTTATGTAGATTCCGGCAAGTAACAGGGAGATAATACAAAACAAGTTGTGGTCTAAAACTAGGGGTGGGAGAGGGGTGCGTCGTGTCGTGTCCTCCCTCCACCTTCGGGGCCCATGGCTATACTATGCAGATACAAATTTGGAGAGTGCACGGTGTTGTAGTGGCTAGCACTCTCGCTTTCCACGCGGCAGACCTCAAGGTCGGGCAGATTCCCAGAACAAGGGAAAATCTGGCTCTCGAGAAACTCTTCCAATAGGAAGAGAGTTGGCGACGCCATATCACCCCGGCGGTTGGTGCGTCGATAAGCCTCCCCCTCCCAAAATAAGAAAAGCAGTTGAAGGTATTGGTTGCTGCATTCCCCGAGACCAATATCAGCTATATGTCTCAGAGGCATTAACTACTACGTGGGACGTCCCAATCGGGAGATAGCTCGCGCAGATACCGTGGTAGGGTTCCCGCTTACCTATCTGTAACCCGGCCCCGCCTGGGCCCTTTCCCTACCCACCACTGTCTAGTGGTCCGATCAGACGCTCCTCTCCTATGGTCTTGGGAATGGAAAGTGATATAGAAAAATTGAAGCGGCGATGGAAGAGGCTTGCCGTTTTCTACTTACGAGTTCAGTTTGAGCCATATCCATTGGCCCGTGAGGTCACAGTGTACCAAAATGGGTCAAATCTGGACCCATTTAAAAATTCCCTTATTCCCTTATAACTTGGGATGGGAACCATTAGACTTAGAACAAAGCCAGAGGTATCAATGTGTTTTTCGTGACCAAAGTATCCAAATGATATGCAGCATGACCTTGTAAGGCCACATTTTTACCTTTGCCTGCCTTAACACGCGCCCCGCTGGGGTCCCTTGCATGACGCGCTCCGCTGTGGGGCGTTTTTCGCCCCCCTCCGTATCCCGTTCCCCACAAAAGCTAAAGGAAAATTACGGGCGGTGTTCGAAAGCTCTTAAAAAGACGAAGAGATTGTATAGGAAGTATTTTTCTCAGGTCAATATTGCGGTCAGCATAGGTCAAAGAAGGCTCCATAGGCTTACAACAGAGCAGTGTACGTTTCCCTCTCTAGATCTGCCCTCAGGGAAAATCTTTATGCATCATTGGATTCCTCTCATCGCGGCGAATCGAATGATGTATAATAAGACCTTGCTAGGTCAAATAGTCAAAATGACCTGACCTCGAGCTACGTCAGGGTCACAAAGTGAACTGGTATGGTCATATTGCACATCAATCGACTCCTCGTGACAATATAAGCACAATGCAAGCAAAATGGGAGCTTTATCTCAATTCAGTGAGAAGCTATTGACAAAACAATCACCCTCTGCTCCCGTGACCTGATATGACCTTTGAGAGGTCGGATGCTCAAAAACTCAACTTTATGGTCAATATCGTGGTAATAGTAGACGATTTAAGGATTTTCAGCTTTATCTATGCAGTATTTACTGAAAACGAGACCATTCTATTTTTCACCATAGACTTAAATGGGGTGACCAAAAAATTGACCCCACCTTAGGTCAACAATATCAAAATTCCGAGATAGCAGATTTATAGATCCTAATGACTTTATCATAATGTGAAAGTTTCAAACTGATCAGTTTGCTGATGTTCCCTGGGCGCTGCTTTAAACTCGTTATTTTTGGTTTTGAGGTCGGGTCACTTAACCCTGAATAGCTCCTTGACCTGACGTGACCTTAACTGAAAAATTTGGTCAGGTGTGTCAAATTAATCAGGAATAAGGTACTGTAAGTTTCTTTGTTCTGCGTTTTTTCGTTTTTGAGCCATCTGGGGAAAACCAGGAGGGGGGCGAATTTCGCCCCCAGCGGGGCGCATGTTAAGCTTAGTTGAAAATCCGGTAAAGAAAACATTGGAAAAAAGATAATTTGGCTTTGATAGATAGCTTGGAATAAGTTATTTTGGATATCATTTAACCCCTTGGATCCTGCTCTTTACTATGGTATCAAATGTATTGCCCTACCGTGTTTCAAACATAAGTTATAGGCACAAACATTATAAAAGGAACATCTGGTGACCTTGTCATTGTCCTGACCTCAAAACGAATAGCAGCACGCATATTTTTCCGTTCGGGAACTTTTGAATGATGTTTAGAAGCTTTATCTAGCTCGTTGAGAAGTCGAGTTACTCTCTGTTGTTTTTTCAGCCTGATTTTAAAATAACAGTGCTGCTGTACATACATTAGTTTAGCAATAAAGTCATCACTAGTTGACTTAACCTGACCTGATGCCATCCCCTGGTCACAAGTTGTCAAATTTATCATCCTAGAGGCCTGCAAAGCGACTTGTCCCTCATTTGCATAGGCTCGACATAATTCGCGAAAAAACGAGGATGTCCGATCAAACGCCCCAGGCGGTGAAAGGTTCAAGTTTTTTCGCAGAGGGAACTTGAACCTTTCAAGAAAGGAGGGAAAACGGCGGTGCGGAACACCCCTTCACTTCTATACCCGTCACGTTTCCATACCCGATAATCACTTTGCATCAAGTGTCTCTTTAATGCTCCACGTGCCTGTCAGAATCTGATTAAGCCGCCGGGGCCGCCCCCCTGTTGGCTCCCCCACTTTCCCCTACCCTTCCCCCATCGTTTTTCCAGGAATCCGTGCAGCACCAGACGGTTTCGACGTTATTTATCCTACAACCTCATGGAACTGTGTCCGTCTATAATGATGTGTGTTCAGCGAAGTAAGTCGTATATCTTTGGTTGTTTGGTTGTTTACTGTGTTCCAGGTATGGGGGCAACGGCTGTTTTAAACGAGCGAGGGGACCATAGGGTCAGGCTTATGGCCGTTATAGTGAGTATGAGCCATGATGCAGGCTTAGGGGCTGGAATCAAATATGAAATATTTTGGTCATGGTGAAAAAATTCCAGGGCTGTTTGTTATCTGTTATTACCTTCCGTGAGCTTTTTTGACTAAACATTATGCCCTTTATCTGACATTATCCTTTTGTTCCCTTTACTGGCTTAGCATGTCTATTTCTTACCAAAAAAGGAAAAAGGTTATCCTCACATTTTCTCATCTTGAACTTTGCAATGATCAGTTCGGGAGATTAGATGCGACGCAAGCCTAGGATTGACACTGCTCCTTAGGATTTTTTTGCGGTCTTAAGTTTGGAAGGTATTAAGCAGCAGATTACAAATATAAAAATACAAACCAGCGTCAAACAACTGGTGTGACGCTGAGGTTAGGCGTGCACTGCGAGAGAAAGAAAGAGCTTTCAAGTGTATGAAGCGTAATAGGAATGATCAGACCATCCAAAATTTTGAGGAAACGCGGCGATCATTCAGAACTCTGTCATCTCACAAATCTTCTAAGCATTTGCAGGGCATGATCGGAAACTTTAAAACAAATCCAAAAACGTTTTTGGTCGTACCTACAGTGCATCAGGGGGAATAAGGGACGAATTGCATCACTGCTAGATGGAACACACGAAATCTATAATGACATTCAAAAAGCCAACCTGCTTAACGATACCTTCGCGAGAAAATTTAACCCACCTGATGTTGCTGATTACCCCACTATCACAGAGTATAACTTGCCATCTCTGTACAGATTTGAAATATCAGAGGGAACAGTTCGAACTGTCTTGGGTGATTTGCAGGTGCACAAGGCCTGCGGGCCTGACGATATCAGTGCTAGAGTCGTCAAGGAATTGCGTAACGAGCTGGTGCTTCCTCTCTGCATCCTATTTAGGGAATCAATAGAAGAGGGGATATTCACGAGCAGATGGGCGGAGGCCAACATTGTCCCGATTTTCAAAAAAGGATCTGGGAAATCACCTCAAAATTACCGAAGTGTCTCTCTGCTTCCGCTTTTCGGCAAAATTTTGGAGAGATGCGTATATCAGACCCTTCTCACTCATGTTCAACCAGTCCTGTCTGAATATCAGCACGGATTTGTTCCGCGCCGCTCATGTGACTCTAATTTGGCAACTCTTCTAAAAACGGCATGGAACTCTATCTCTTCCGGCCATCAAACTGACACAATCTACACTGAGTACTCTGCGGCCTTTCAGAGCGTGAATCATAAACTCTTACTCTATAAGCTTCAAAAATCTTATAACGTGTCTGGAAAAGCGCTGTCCTGGCTTAAATCATTCCTTTGCTCGAGAAAACAACGGGTTGTCGTAAACGGAAAGTGCTCTCATTGGACGGATGTACGTACGCTCTGGAACACCGGAAGGCAGGCAAATATCTCCTTTGCTCTTTTCATTGTTCATTAATGATCTGCCAAACGAAATTCAAACAAATTCTATGCTATTTGCTGACGATGTGAAGCTTTACCACCAAATTCATACTTCCGAAGACTCAGAACTGCTTCAGGCTGATCTAGATAGATTGGCTAAGATGGCGGATCGGATTGCGTCGGGGCCCTGGGGCGCATCCGACTGGGGCGCCATCCGGACGGGGCGCCATGCCGGAAAGCTATCGGTGGGCGCCAATCCTTCGGTGGGCGCCGACCGCATCCTGTGGGGCCTGTGGGGGCGGGGGGGGCCTGTGGCTAAGTGGTCGGAATCCTGGAAGCTAAATCTGAATCCCTCAAAATGTCATTCGTTTAGAATCAGTTTAAAAAGGAACCCCATCCCGGCAATCTACAAAATTCGAAACACACCTCTGGAGCACATGGACAAAGTTCACAACCTCGGCATTTGGTTAGATTCCAAATTGAACTTTTCAGAGCATATAAACATCCTCGTCAGCAAGGCAAACAAGATTTTGGGTCTGTTAAGCCCTCGCCTTCACCGGGGGGGCATCGATGGCCCCCCTAAGGTTTTTCCGGGATAGCAGAAAAACGACGAGGCGCAGCACCGCGGTTGAGGGCTCTACCTCTCACTGCATCATTTTCCCATCATCCCTGAAATTTTTCCCCGGGTCACCCAAGGTCAGGGTCACCAGATGAGGTCAACCAAGGTCACCTCACTTCACCTTTAGAGCTCTGTAAGAGCTACATTTCAAAGTTGATCGATTTGAAACTTCCTACACTTCATGACCCCTCCAGGGTCTACAAGGTGTATATCCGGGATTTTTCGATTTCGTGCCCTGAGGTCAGGTCACGAGGCGACCTCTCCCATTGGAAAAGCATTGGGAAAACCTATTTCATGATATAAAAGCCACAAAAATGATTGCAAATACTCAGACTGCTCAGAACAACGTTTTTGGACACCCTTTCACGGATCCCAGGGGTCATATTTGCCCTTTGACTTTTCTAAGGTCATCCAAGGTCACCAGAGGTCAAAAACAGTATTTTGACAATAACTTTTGACCTAATTGAGCTAGAGCGTAGTGAAACAAACACCATCGTGTTTGTTTTGTCACTGGCTTTCATTTGATATACGGCAAGGTCACTTTTTGACCTTTCGTGACCTCAGGTCTTATTAGGTCACGAGGTGACCTCTGGCGGTCAAACCAATGGCGGGAGGTCTTTACGTTCCACATAGCGGAAACAGTACTGACAATTTGCTATCAAATGTACTTTACCAGGCCTCAATAGCTCTAATGACATAAGAGTTATGCCCAGTTTGCTTAAGCATTGCATATTTGAGTGAAAATACCCGATCTTGACCTAATTTGACCTCTGGAGGTCAAACCATTGACCTGAGCACTAAAACATGCAAAGTAATTTCTTACTGAATTCACGCGAGCTTTCTATTGCACTTTGCAGATTTGCGCTAACGCCCATATTTTCGGAGTTAGAGGGGGGCATCGATGGCCCCCCGGTGGGGCGAAGGTGGCGCCGGACCCCCGGTGGGGCGCGGGTTAATGCGCCTCTTCAGACTGGCCGAGGTGGTGGAAGACATAACCCTCGCCCCACCGGGGCCATCGATGGCCCCTAAGGTTTTTCCGGGATAGCAAAAAATGAAGAGGGGCAGCACCGCGGTTGAGGGCTTTACCTCTCACTGCATCATTTTTTCACCATCCCTGAATTTTTTTACCCCGGGTCACCAGACAAAGTCAACCAAGGTCACCTCACTTCAATTTTAAAGCTCTGTAAGAGCTACATTTCGAAGTAGATCGATTTGAAACTTCCTACACTTTATGGCCCCTTCAGGGTCTACAAGGTGTATCTCCGGGATTTTTAGATTTCGTGCCCTGAGGTCAGGTCACGAGGTGACCTCTCCCATTGAAAAAGCATGGGGGAAAAGCTGTCTTATGATCTAAAAGTCACAAAAGCGATCGAGCGGTGTTGACACCGGCGGGTTCGCGGCGTAAAACAGTAGTTTGACAATAACTTTTGACCTGATTAAGTTAGAGCGCTGAAACAAACACCATCGTGTTTTTCTTGTCACTGGCTTTCATTTGGTATACGACAAGGTCACTTTCTGACCTTTTGTGACCTCAGGTCATCTTAGGTCACGAGGTGAACCTGTGGAGGTCAAACCACCGGCAGGATGTCATTAAGTTTCACATAGGCGGAAAAAGGACGGATAATCTTCTATCAAATGTACTTTACCAGACCTCAATGGCTCTAATGGCATAAGAGTTATGCTCAGTTTGCCTAAGCATTGCATATTTGAGTGAAAATAGCCGATTTTGACCTAATTTGACCTCTGGAGGTCAAACCATTGACCTGAGCACTAAAACATCTAAAGTAATTTCTTACTGAATTCACGCGAGCCTTCTATTCCACTTTGCATATTTGCGCTAACGCCCATATTTTCGGAGTTAGAGGGGGCCATCGATGGCCCCCGGTGGGGCGAAGGTGGCGCTGGACCCCGGTGGGGCGAAGGTGGCGCTGGACCCCCGGTGGGGCGAAGGTTAAGGAAGGACCAATTTTGGCTGCATATTTTGGCAATTTTTGATCAATTCTGGAATATGGATGTGTTATCTGGGGCGGAGCTGCAAGATGTCATTTGGACAGATTAGAAAGAGTTCAACATAAATTTTTGATTTGGCTCGCATCCAATATTCACACATCTCGACCATCTCAGTCCTTGTCATACCATGATCTCTTAAAGCTCTTAAAAATTAGCAGTCTGTCCCAGAGTACGACATTTGGTTCGTATTCAAAATCACAACCGGGAAGGTGGACTCCGCCTGTCTGCTCGGGAGCTTCCCACTCCATGTACCTCAGCGGCGAACCAGGGGGATGCAAAGCCACCTTTTACATGTTTCCCTGCCTCGTGTGGAGACCGTCAAAAGAGGCTTATTTCGTAGGGCAGCGATTGCTTTTAATGACTATCTTGGACGCTGTCCCGAGGCAGACCCCTACGCTTCGACCTTTAGCAGTTTTATTGGGGCGTACCATTGCACCAACGGCCAGGGTCATATGGCCTTTAGCAGTTTTAGAGCCAGGGCAAGGAAATATGTTAAAACTCATCCATATTAGGCTTCTTATCTTATTTTATGCCGTTTTTCATGTCTTAATGTATTGCAGTGCTTCTGCAATATGAAAATATGAAGCATATTTTCATATGCTTCATATTCATAGTTTCGTGTATATTTCATATCGAGTGTTTTATATTACTGTTGCAGGAATAGGTTGCATTACATTGTACACGGTAGCATTGTAAATATTCATTGGTGTGCTGTTTTATTGCTTGACTTCAGCTGTAATGGGGTTTCCCCGTACCTGTTGCTGATAAAGCTGAATAAATGAATATGAAATGAAAGATTAAACAATAGGTTGACTGTAAAGGTATTAAAAGGTACCTGATATCTTTTAGAAGAGTATCCCTTGTATTAAAATGGTAATGCGGATAAAAAATGCCGATTTTGAGAAATGTCAATGTTTTTAGGCAGTTTTTGTTCTCTTTAGTATTTGTGTGAACCCGCACTCGGTGGGCCTCCAAGCCACCTTCGCCCTGGTGGGGGGTGTTTGAACACCCCCTCGAACTCAGCCCCTATGCGGAATAGCGAAGAAACACAAACGCTGGTGGATAGCCCATACAAATTCACGAAGAAAGTATATTAGCCACTTTTTGGCTCAGATCAATGTTGAGGTCAACAGGTCATGACAGGTAAACGAAGTTGGCATTTTGAGCGAAGTTTTTGGACTCTAGCATCTCACGGAGTTAACCCACGCGGGGCTGGGGGGGGTAAATTTTACCCCCTCGCGAATTTTCACAACAAGTCAAAAACAGCGGCGCGCAGCGCCGCCAAATTTTCAGTACCTTTTTTACCTAAATTTGACACATTTCTGCAAAATAAAAACAAAATTGGGTGAAAACTTTTCGAGATATAAGCAAAAATGTGACGTCACTACATGCGATTTTTGTACCAAAATCGCGCAATGTTTAAAGAGCTGCTGAAGCTACAGTTCTGAACCGATTTCCAATTTTCTTGCATCCACGGGATTATTGTGGTCTTCAAAATGGCTATCTCGGATTTTCAAAATTTTGGTTTTGGAAGAAATATATTTTTAAATATTTTGTTTGGAAAAAGTTAAAAATTTCTAAAATTTTAAAGTTTTTTTTTTAAACCGGAATTTATTTGGTAAAACACCATACAGTGCATATGCATGACAAATTTTGAGTCTCTAGCTTTAAACTTTAGCCTGGAGAGCTGCGAAAGCTCAGCGACTCACGCTCTGATTTTGAGGGCTGATCAATACTGTCTTTATTTAATGAATCATAGTGATCCTGCTATCACACCTGACTTCTCACTTGATCACTTGATCATCGCCAATCCTCTTTTCAAACTTCTATCCCCCTCCCCCTCTCACTACCCCTCCCCATCATCAAATTCGGCAACCCTTTTCCTAATTATACGCCATTTCAAATGAAAGTGCATAATTGCTTGATCATGCCATTTACATGCGTTGCCTCTCGTCTTGGATACTTTTTATCCACTAATATTTTTCCAAGAATCGGTTATCAGCACTTGTGTTCTTTTCACACAAACAGACCGTCTGTGACACCACCCCACCCCTCCCCTCCCCCTTTCCGCTCACTTCTCACGCTGCGCCGGCCCTGTGAGAGGCACTGCCGGCTCGTCCGGGTGTGCCAAAAGTGCGCAAGTGGCACTGGCGAGTGAGCGCGAGAACGATCTCTTGCGCAGTGTCTGATATGTTTACTGACAGCGAGTCAGGTGCTGTAATGTGCGCGAGTACAGCGAGTATTGTGCGTGGCATTACGTGTAGGCGTGGGGATTTTCTGTGAATCTCAGAAAACGTGTACATAGTGCCTTTTTGGTCTGTGCGCAAACATTATTTATATGTGCTGCTTGATGTGTGCACATATCTCCTTTTCTTCTGTGCTTCATCAAATTTCTTACGCCAAACGAACGCCTGTTTTGTAACGAGATAAGAAAAACGTTACCGTATAATGCAATTGAGCCTTTTCATTTTGATCCGATACAAAAACGCAAAACAGGAAAGTTACGAAGGGAGAACTTATCGCGTACAAAACTATGAAGGTGAAATGGTTATGGCAGAAGGAAAACACACTTTACATTTCTTAGCTGATTTTTCGCCCATCAACAAGCTATAATTAGACTTTTTGACCCAGGATGACCTCGTACACGCTTTACACTACTTTTACAGTGTTCCTGAGACAAAACAGGTCCAAAATCATGTGTCATTTTGCAAAAAGTATGAACTTAAAAAGTTGACCTCTGATGACCTACCTTGACCCCGGCTGTGCAAGTTGAGACCAGAGTATTTCAGATATGATTCTCTGAACATCATAGCTGAATTCTGCATGCAAAATGACTCAAAAACATGTATCGCATGACCACATTTGGATACAAAAATATGGTGACATTTAGTGACCTAATCTTGACCTGACCCGGTCATGCCACCAGACTAACGGTCTCAAAGCACCTTGCTGCATTCAAGTGAAGGCTTTCCATGAAGTATGAAGCTCATAGCTTCCATTGCCTGATCTCCATAGCATTGCAACCTCAAAAACCTTGCTTTTGACAGCTGACCTCAGTTTGACCTTGACCTTGACCTCAAACTTTAAATTAAGTACATGTTTTTAGTTGTTCGTGATGAGATATTTTGATTTACGTTTGAATTTTCCAAGTCAGACCATTAGTTCGGGAGATAACAGGGGGGTAAAATTTACCCCCCAGCCCCGCGCGTTCGGCTGGAGACCTCAGCCCCGCCCGGGTTAAGGTAAAAATATTTTATAGGCACCATTCGCTTTCTCTTGCCACGGCAAATAGATTGATGTATGATGTGACCACACTAGGTCAAAACACAAAAAATTACCTGACCTCAGGTGAGGTCAAGGTCACTTTTTGACCTAGCATATTAGATATTCAATCAACTCGCAATAGCAATCCAAACGCAATGGTATAAAGATAAATGCTGTATCATTATTTCATGCCAAGTTATTGACCTATGTCTGAAAGCTGCTTAACACGCGCATTGACGGGGGTCTGAGCCACCTTCTCATTGACGGGGGCGGGTACCCGCCCCCTAATATCTCGAGAACCACGGTAGGTAGCGAAAAACGGTAAACGGTGTTGGGCTGCCCATCCACTTCTCCCTCGAAAACATTGGAACCATTTTTTTGTCAGGTCACATTTAAGGTCACGAGAGGTCAAAACATGCCCGTCATAGGGATAACATGTAAAATTAAGTTTTTCGGGCATTACATCTGACCAAGTAAAGATAGAGCAAAACGACTTAAACTTTATGAATCCTCTTAGCAAGCCGAATCGAATGATATATAATTTGGCCTTGCTAGGTCAAATCAAGGATTTGACCTGACCTTAGGTCAGGTAATGGTCAAATTATATAAAATGCATATCATTAGAACTGCAAAGCCCAGGCGAGTCTAATGCAGCTAAAGTAAATGCTCTATCGCCATCCGTTACTGAGTTATTCCGTAAAAACCATTTTTCCCATGTATTTCCAATGGAGAGGTCATGCCTCGTACCTGACCTTAGGTCATCGATATAAAAAATACCGGAACATATCTTAGAGAACTCGGTGGGGCAATTATGTGATATGAGTTTCAATCGGATAAGTTCACCCTGCTCCGACTTATGCTATCTTAAACTTTTTTTTGAGGTCGGGTCATTTGACCTGTACTGGAGACCTGACCTGAGATGACCTAACCTTAAATATTTCACAGAAGTTGTAAAAATGATGAGGGAAAATGTATACCAAGAACAGCGGCGCTACGCGCCGCCGTTTTTCTACTATCTCCGGAAAACCCGAGGGGGGGGCTGGTACCCGCCCCCGTCAATGCACGTGTTAAGTAACTCCAGATGACCTCTCAGAGGTCACAGGTGAGGTTACTTGACCTGCACTGGTGACCTGATCTGAGATCAGCCAAACTTAAAATTTTGAATAAAGTTGCGGAATCGATCAAGGATAAGATGTGCCAAGTACGGTGGCGCTTTGCACCGACATTTTTCAGTGCCGCCGGAAAAACCCGAGGGCGTGTTCAGACACCCCCACCGGGGCGAGGGTTAAGATGCCAATGGAAATGCACTTCACGTATCCCCCCTACACATTGTGTGAAGGGGAAAAACAAGCAAGTAACGGTTGTAAGCAGACAACATCCAAAGCAAAAGGCCTTTCTCAATGCGGTGGGCACCAGATAAAACACAAACCCATGACACGCCATATTGACTCCATGAAGGCTTTAGAAAACGTCCTCTGCATGCAGGAAAGCACAGTTCAGCTTACATTCACTAATCGTTAAGATTAAGTGGGGTTATTTTTCTGAGTTTAATATTAAGCTTTGACCCGAACAGAAGTGTACATACTTGATGTGACTTACCGTGTTTAGCTGTTCTCGGTCGCACCTCTGTGGCGGATCTGTTGCCCAGGCGGTTATCGTGTAGACGCGGACTTTGTTTATAGATTTACGAGTGCCACTTGGGCCGAAGGGAAGTCGAAGTATTCAAGGGAGTCCATACTCGCATCGGAGAGGGGGGGCGGAAGAATCTCATGGACCGCTGATGCTGAATAGAAGGGGCATGCTCCTGCCTCCCTAGCTTTGGTTTATGCCCTATGCAGGTGAGAAACGATAGTTACGACTCGAGCACTTTGTTCTCGCCCAATTTTCTTATCAGTACCTTCTACTCGCCTTTTTAGGAAAAAAGATCTTTGGGAAGCTAACTATTTATTTCGATAGCAAGAGAGCAAATACGCTTAGGATCAGACGCTAACATAGATACAGGGCTAAAAAAGGCACCGTCCTACCGTACTCACCGGCGACCCACAAAACCTTTTTGTTACTTGTCGGGGCGACCAAATCAAGCTCTGCTGGAAGATGAATACTCAGATGGCACCTGTCAGAACGGCGTGGTTCAAAAACATCGGCCTTTACCTTTTGATCTCGTCTGTTGCACCCATCTTTCATTTATTGATTTATTGTGCCTCTGTTTTGGGTACCAAAAGCACCAAGCTTCAGACCTGGTACATACGTCACCATTCTGCTCTGCCACCTGTGGGACGCTGCCATACCCCGTTCGGCGCAGATCTGCAGTCGACAACCAAATCGTACCAAATCAACGGAATAAATCAAAAGAGAGCTATAATACGATCAGAGCTGCTGTTATTGATGTTATTTTGTTCAGAAATATTTGTTCTATATGTTCAGTGATGTCAGTCTTACAAAGTATCATATGTTGAAGAAAAACCGTTTTGTTATTGTCAAATACTACGTTTGAGTAGCTTGGGTGGTTGTCGGGCGGGTTGTCGGACGGCGGCGTAGACGGATGAAGTGCTAACTCCTGCCGCCCGGGCGATTCCTTCAGAATTCAAATGTGAAATATTGACGGCTGGAGACGCTGGACATTTATTGAGGACGGTGTTTTTCGATATAGCGGGTGGGCAATGATGCAGTGCATACCGGAGGTTAATATTTCCGGCTCGCGCCCTTTTAAAGTGGGTGAAAAAATAGTGTCAGTCTGGGCATTGTGGCTGAATGAGCACCTACAAACATTCCACGAACAGGCATCCTGGGAAAGCAGTGCTTGGGATCTTCCCAAAGAGCCAGTTTGGAACAGGACTATGTTTTGGTTGGACAATACTTGATGAGCCAGTGCGCGCCTGCTCCGTATTATTCAAATTTGTCGAACAGATTTGCAGACTTTTAACTTGCAAGCTGCATGATATGTCTGTTTTGTAAGTTTGATGTATGATGTATGTTTGATTTGTGTGCAATAGAGACCGCTTCACAGCGCTTGTTTTACTTTCCAGGCTGTGCAGTTAAATGGTAAACAATTCTTGTCTGGAATATTTGTTTGGACAACCAGCAGTCGATGTTTGTATTTGGTCGGCGACCACCGAACTGCTTTTTTTAGCCCTGCATAGATATAATTATACCTCCAGCGCTTATAGGGGAGGGCGGGTGTGAGTCGGATGACAGAATCGTCAGGGCAGCTCAACTTTCTCAACATCACCGGGAATATATATTTGAGTCAGCCTATGAATGAGAATGTTTGCCATGATAACGATTAGTTATCACCAAATTACGTTCAGGTTTGATTTCAAGTTCAGTAGGTAAAGCAAATTCCAAGTTTTTCAAAAATGCCGTTCTTGAAGCCCAAACGTTACATGTAAGGTTGCTATCGTGTTCTGAAACTTTTGTTGAATTGTGTTTCACTGGCATAACCAAGGCTCTGTAGTTGAGCTTTCCCAGGACTGCGAATTTGTAGTATGGGCACGGTTCGGTCGACACAACAGGTTCGGACCTACAAGTGCCTAGCTTTTGAGCTGGCTCTTATTAAGAGTCTTAAGGAGATGCTTAATTTTGCAATAATTTGAATTTCAGTGGCATTGTTTTGCTCCAGGGAGATTATCCAAAGTAAACTCAAATATGATTATAACGCGTTAAAGGCCTAAAATAATTCCGTAGCTTATCACCATTTTTATCCCCCACAATTTAAGGTTCATGTCCAATCGTTTTGTGATGATCTGATTATAACTGTAAGGTTATCAACCTGAAACTCTACTTGTGGATAGATGACACGTCAGTGCTTTATCGGCGCGAAAATATTAGAATTCCTTGTGATCAGGGGCGGACGCAGACCCCAGTTGTTTGGGAGGGGGACATGTCTGCCACTCCTCGGGGGGGGTGGTGGGAGCTAAGATTTGATTGCTCGATGGGCCTAGTGTAAACATTTTTTTCAAAGATTTCTCACACTTTGGGGGACCAAAAGATATTTTTGGCCCCCCTTTCAGCGCTTTGGGGGGCATGACCGGAATGGCCCCTGTGTTCGCCAATGCTTGTGATAGAAATGGTAATATCCTAGTCACCAGGCCTCCATCTAAACACATCGGGTGTATTTTTACTGGTGTTATGTGTCTTTTTCCAAATCCAAACCCATAGGTTTGAACGCTTTGACAATTAGTTTAAATGCTCGTTTATTATACAAAAACATGGCCATAAAGCCAAAAATCATAGCCACATTCAGATCAATATTTAGCCACAATCTCCTGCTTGCCTGATCGAATCCGCTAAGTTGTAGGGATTCGTTCAGGCATATTACCTACTGACAGAACTATAGGTACATCCAAAACTTATCATGGGGTGCAGAAAAGGGGTACTCGGGTAATGTGACACTATTTGCCCGCACAAGCCGCCACTTCTGGGCGGTACAACCTCTCGGAGGTGTGTCGAATCTAATTGCGGCGCTGATATTTACATCTGAGGGAGGGGGGTGGTTATGAGGCATGTTTGCACTGGGGGAAGGGGGCAAGGATTGAATCTGAGAGGAAGTGGCATCCGCCTCTTGACCCCTGGATCCGCCTATGAACTGAACATAGGGAAAAGCGGACATCGATTTGCATCGCCAGTTCAAGCCCTCATCCACCCTCCGAAAATCCATCGTGACTTCCATGCTTCTAAACGTGCCTATCGTTTGAATTACGAAAGTGGGATGTGATGTATCTTAAAATGATATTTTAATAAATAAGTTACCTGACCACATCATGCACAAACATTAACATTAATTTTAGGAAGAAGAGCAGCAAGTTTCCGAGTTTATCTATTTACTTATTTACTTCGACAGCCTTATTTATTTCGACAGCCATTGCCAGGTTTCTCCACTCAGTGAGGGCTATTCCGAAACCATCGTCACAACAACCACAGTCACATCTCAAATATAACATTTGGCACATCACGAGTCACCACAAAGTATGTACACATAATCTCAACAACTGTCTTGCGCGACAAATTTGAATTTCTTATAAATTGCCTGACGCGCGATTTGAACACATCGGCACTGACAATATTAAGATCATTTTGTAGAACGTGCTGGTTGAATTTGGCTGAGATTCGATATAAGAACTGACGTTTTCCATGGTTGTTATTTGGGCGATGAGTGTCTTGACCTCAGTCAGAAGTACTCGATCTCTTCTTATGAAGTACTTCTGAACCACAGTCAGAAGTACTTGTCTCAGTCAGAAGTACTCGGAGCCCCAGCACAGCTAAGCGAACTCAATGTCCCCTCAGCAGTGAAAACTCAAGATACATCTACTTAAAGGTACGTTCAAGAGGGTTTCCTCCACGCCAAATGACGTCACACGGTTATGGAGGAATTCCTTCACCACTGAGCCGTGTGTTCAACTGCGGCTAATGGCACTTCCCGCTTACGAATTTGTGAGAAGACGCGGCAATTGAGTTTATCCCAATTACAGTGAAAACACATTTTATTTTGAATTCTGTGCCACTTTTTGCAAAAATTTTGATATTTAATCATTTAATTTTCGCATGTTATGTGCTACGAGGTGTGACGTCACATCCGGTGATGTGCACGTGCTGTTGGAGGGGAACTGGTGAAAACTCACCTCAGTCACGTGACCAACTGCCTACGGCTACCCTGCTTTCTGCTCTTGACCGTAAGTTGTACCGGGTGCACTACACATGGGCTTCCATTGATAAGCTCCCGCCACACGGCCTGCGCACGGCGCAGTGTCACGTGGTACAGACTTGATTGGCGGGTCTGGGTCAGAGGGGTACACGTGCGATAGGCGGTGCCAGGTATTGCTTGCTCCGTCTTCATGGCCTCATAAGTGTTTTTAGTGATTACTTTCTAAATCTTTAGTCTGATGAACATGCAATGCATGCCAATCGAAAGATCTCAACTGACAACTTGTATAGAGCCTGATACCTGGGCGCTGATTATAATCATTACTTACAATTATCAGTTCTATTACTAATAATTATCAGTTCTATTGAGTTACTTTGCAAAAATAGCCAGACCAGTAGTACCTACCAATCAATATGGAATCGGGTGTACACACACCGAACAGTAAAACGCCTGTTTTGGTGACCGCCGAGCGAACGCTTCTCTTTCAAGGTTTAAGTGGAGGTTGGCCTAACTTTATTGGATGGTTTATTTGTATTCTGTAATGCGAATGCAATAAAGTTACGCTGATAGTTGAGCCGCCATAAATGCCCTACTAACAACAAATTTTAACATGTAGCACGATAGTCACAATTCGATTAAGAAATAAGACTGATTCGACAAAAACTTGGATTGATTAAGATTTGCGTTTCGGATTTTCTGAACATAACATTTCAGCCTAATCGCTTTAAGCTACAGTCAAGTAACTCTTAAAAAATACTAGACGGCCGGTTCCGCGCTGCCGTGTTCTCCCTTCTCTACATCGCCTTCCTTTCCTCCCTTCCGTTCCTTTCTGGCGTGCCCATTGTACCTTCCATTTCGATCGAACAAGCGGTCCTGCTGTTCTGGACGGCTGCGGGGCAAGTATCTCCTAGTCCTACCCTGCGGGGCAAGTATCGCCTTCGTCGGCCGCGGCTTCGCCGCGCCCTCCCCGGGACTCAGGTCTGCTCGCCTTGCTCGCGGCATTCTACCGTTTTGCGGCGACTTGTCTGCAAATCGCTGAAACCCATTCAGGGAAACATATATCTGTCTAAATCGGGGCAACCTTCCAGTTCACTGGGTCATGTGATCCAGTACACTGCTCCGCCCACCTATCCCTTTAATTCCTTTACAATGCACTGACTTTTAGTTATGCTGTGCCGCAATGCGTTTCCTGTAATCAAGCTGTGCCGCAATGCGTGCCCTGTAGTGAAGCTGTACCGCAATGCGTTTCCTGCATTGAAACTGTGCCGCAATGCATATGCTGTGTGCATACTGTGCCGCTCAGTGCACTTAAGCTTTAGTAGGTAGCAGTAGTTTTAGCTACCAGAGCGTAACTTGGATAAGGTGCCCTGACTTAATCGAGCCTACCAGCCAGGGGCGGATCGAGAAATTGCTCAAGGGGGGGGTGAAACCTGACAGGGTGGGGGACCCGGCCTTCTCAGGGGGCCCGGACCAGTTTTGATGGTTCGGCCGTGCAAGGTATAAATTTCCATAAGATACCTAAATATACGTGAAAATATGTCGGCCATCGAGCAAAAAATTCATTAAACACCATTCTGTGTGGCGAGAATTCCGAGAACCCCAAAACCCACAAAACTATAAGCTCACCCTTAAGTCCCTAAGATCCGTTCAAAATTTGACTGGATCTCCACAAATTCAGGGACTGGATAAATTCCGGCTAGGGTCACTGATTTGCGACCATCTCAGATTGCATACAATATTCTGTGGCCTGCTTGAATTAAGAGTTTAAGATATTATACCTCCTACTGTCAAGCAGGGACAGATGTTGTAGCCACAGAGGGCCGAGAGCAAAGGAGCCCCGAAAGGAAGTCAGGGTGCCCGATTGTAGTCTACAGGGTGACCAGGTAAACCACGGGGGGGGTATGAATGATAGAAGTAGGGGACTGATTTCGGCCACAATATTTCGGATATTATCATTAAGGGGCCCAACCGCGGGCACAATGGTCCCAAGTGAACCACAGGGCCCCCCCCCCGGAAGCATTTCAGGGGCACGGATAGCCACAGGAGGTTCGAGTGCACCGCTGGGGGGCCCGGCTGGGGTCACAGAGGGCTTGGGTGGAATAAAGGGAAATTATCTGTAACTGCTGAGAACAGGGACCCGGCATCGGCAGCAAAGTGCCCGGGATAATTCTGAGGGGCCCGGCTGCAGCCTCAGCGATTCCAGCACCGGGAAGCGTCAGAGTGCCGGCATGGCCACAGGAGGCCCAGGTGAACTACAGGGAGTCTGGCTGCAGCCAAAGGGGACCCGGGTGGAATACCGGGGATCTACGGCTGCTGAGAATAGGGCTTGGGCAGCAGGACCGGCTTGGGCAGCAGTGGGCCCGAGACCATTGTTAGGCGCCCGGTCGTGGGGCTCGTGGCACCTCCGAGGCAGCTTGCTTGCTTATGGCTTTTTTATTAGGCGTTCTATGCATAGCACCTTTGCCCGCCTCTAAAGGAGTGTGTGGGAGAATTTTAGAATTTAGTGTGAGGGCAAGCTACGTTAGTCTGCTAAAGCAATGGGAGTTATTTCAAGTAATGGGTTGCAAGATGTTTTAGCTTGCAAGTGGACGGTCGTGGCAATGGCATAGCCATGCCAAGGGAGGTCTTTTAATAAGTTTAGACCCGCAGAGTGCGAAGGTTATTTCTGTGGTTGAAGACCTTATAAATTTAGAGTTTGAAATTTAGAATTTGGAATTTGGAATTTAGAATTTAGGATTTTGTGTGTCAGTTATTGATGTCCGCTTGTATACGTTACTCGAAAGCCTCCGTTAACTCAATAATTTCGTATTTTAGAAAGTGCGCTAAACACCTGGCCAGGGTGCCGCGATTTACCCTGCAACCCGGAGGTGAAGTTGCAGCTCCCCTCTTCGGCTGGGCAGCCGCCGCGCAGAGAAAGAAGTGTGAGAGGATAGTTAGATTGTTAGTAAGAGTATAGGTGTGGTTAGTATAGACCCGCAGTGAAAGGTATCACTGCGGTGAAGAAATCTAACCTATCTAACCTAACCTGATTTCAAAGTTAGCCTAACATAACCTATCCTTAGCCTACAACGAACCATTTAAAGGTTACAAAACTATTGCTTAAATTTCGCAGTGGATCAGCTAAGGTTAGAAAATGGGCAAGTCCTACTTTGGGGGTGCACCATGCACCCTCATCATATATACTGGGAGGAGTGATTTATAGAAACTTCTCTAGCCCAGAATCCTTTAGAAATGTAAAGACTTTTTCGAGAAGTTCAGGATGGTCGTTACCGAGCAGAGTTTTTAGGTCTACAGGGATGTTTTGGATTCGGCAGTAATCTAGCATGGGTTGCCGATGGGTATTGTGCTGGGGACAATCGATGAGAATGTGATGGGGATTCTCCATTGCGTCGCAGGTACCACAGGTACCCGCGTTCCAATAGGCATTTAATTTTGTGTGTCCATTTCTGAGTCTGGTTAGAATAACCTCGCGCCGCCGACTCTTTTGGTTGGAACTGGGCCAGTAGCCGATGTTAGGCTTGATATAAAATAGGTGGGCGCTATGGTTTGTGGTCCAGTTATGTTGAATTTGCTTCCGGATGGTGTCCTGGAGGAGAGCTTTGCTATCGTCTCCAGACCACTTTAAGGGTGCAATCTCTCTAAGTTCTAGGGACTTTTTTGCCTGCTCATCGGCCTTCTCATTTCCTTGAATTTTGCAGTGGCCCGGGATCCAAAGAAAAGAGACATCAGGGGTATCATCGATACCTTTCTGAATATCTGCTATAACGTGGTGGTTGGGGTTGACTACGTTACTGATGGCCTGCAGGACAGATTTAGAGTCTGAACAGATGACGGCTGAGTTGATATTTTGGGTTCTGATTATGGCTAATGCATTTAGGATGGCAACAGCCTCGGCTGTGAAGATGGAGCAGTTGTCCGGAAGTCTTTTCTGAAGGCAAATGTTTTGCCCCAGATGCCGAGGCCTACTTTTTCGCCTATTTTGGAGCCGTCTGTAAATATAAAGGTCTTTTCCGCGTTACAAGATCGGAACTCTAGGAATTTTTGGGAGACTTCTTCCTCTGAGAAGTCCGTTTTACGGGAAGTGAAGAGAAATTCCACTTTGGGCTCTTTTCGAGTCCAGAAGCGGGAGAGTGGGGGTTTGCCTATTGTCGCTGGCAGTGCAAGATTTAGGCTTTCCAGGGTTTTCGCTACTCTGTGCTTAAATGGGGGCCACTTCTGTAGAGTGGCTTTATTTGCTCGTCTGGGATGGGCAAAACATTGTTTTGCCGGGTGATTTTCGGTGGATTGAACCTTGATGTAGTAAGAAATAAGCTGGGCGTCGCGTCTTGTCTGTAGTGGGCACAGCCCGCTATCAGTTAGTAGGCTGGTGATGGGGGATTCTCTGAGCGCGCCTGTGGCTGCCCGGATACTGGCGTTTTGGACTCGCTCTAGCTTTAATTTATTGGTCTTGTTCGTCGAGTCAAAAACGAACGAATTATATTCGAGAATGGACCGAATCAGGGACTTGTAGAGCATAAGCAGGGTCTTTCGATCCCCGCCATACTCTGTGCCGCCGAGCATGCGGAGAATGTTGACTCGCTTTTGACAGCTAGAGACGACTTTGGTGATGTGCTCATTGAAACTCAATCGGGAATCTAGGGTGACGCCCAAGAATTTGAAGCTATTGGTGCATTCAATAGGTTTGCCCGAGATTTGGAGCCGTGGAGGGTCGTGTCTGGAATGCGCTCTGGCAAAGACAACGACTGATGATTTTTCCGCCGAGAGTGATAGACCCATTAAGCTACACCAATTATCGATGTCGTTTAAGCTGTCCTGCAACTGCGTAGTTGCGTGTTGGAATTCTGGTTCGTTATACCGCCTGGTATCGATTGCAGTGGTTTTCCAAATGGCGACATCGTCCGCAAAGAGGGAGTAATTTATTCCAGGCGGTAGCTTTTTGGCGAAGAGATCATTGATCATTACTAAAAAGAGGGTGGGGGACAGAACGCTACCCTGGGGTGTGCCTTGGTCCTGGGTTGCCAGGTAGGAGAATGTGGTGCCACAACGGACTTTAAATTTTCGGTCCTTGAGAAAGTTTTCAATGAATTTTGCAAGGTGGCCACGAATTCCTAGCTTGCTTAATTTAAACAAAAGGGCGTCTTTTTGTACGCGATCGAACGCCGATTTAATGTCTAAGAATGCAGCTATTGTTACTTGCTTTTTGTAAAAGCCATTTTGGATGTCACTGACTAGTTTCACCAAATTGTCAGTGGTGGCTCGCCCGCGCCGGAAGCCTGATTGCATAGCATCAAGCTTCTTTTCGAGGATCTCGTGAAGTCTAACGTTTACCATGCGCTCGACAAGCTTGCTAGCACAGCTAGTAAGCGAAATTGGGCGATAACCTTTTGGGTCTGTTTTTTCTTTGCCAGGTTTTGGAAGGGGGATGATAATACTCTCTCGCCACGATGTGGGGAAAGAGTCGCTAAGAAATATGTTGTTAATGGCCGAAAGCAGGTAGTTTAGTGCTGTATGGCTGAGGTGCCTGAAGAAAGAGTAGTGAATTTCGTCAGGGCCCACTGCAGTGTTTCCACACTTGCTAATGGCGTAATTTAGCTCGGTCATTGTAAATGGTACATTATAATACTCTTGATTACCATAATTGATGAATGTGTGCTTTTTGCACCATTCTGCCTGGTCTTTGGAGCGCTGGCTGTATGAGTTATTAGCTGCGACACTGGCGTAATGATCAGCAAATTTATCCATGACTTCCTTAGGTTCGGTGATGGGTTGGCCAGCTATTTCTAGCTGAGGGAAAGGTCCACGGGGTGGTCGCCTCGCAGAGAAAGCTCTAATGGTTTTCCAAACTTGGGTGGTGGGAGTGAAGCGGTTGAATTTGGAGGCAAAGGAGTTGAAACTGTCCTTTTGAACCCGCTTGCACGTGTTTCGAAAGTGTTCTTTTGCTGCCCGAAGTGCGGATCGAGTAGGGCTGTGTGCCCTCCTCTCATATGCCTTGCGGGCTCTAATCATTTGAGCTTTGGCATGTGCCGTCTCTGCGTTCCACCATGGGGCTCCGTTTTTCTTTCGGGGTCCTCTGGTTTTTGGTATTGCTACTTGTGCTGCTGAGCTTATGGCTCTTAGTATTAATTCAATATCTGCCGAGTGTGGGTCACCTTCGGTGACCAGAGTGAGGTCGACCTCTGCCTCAAATTTTGTCCAGTCCGCTCGTTTTAGATTCCAGGAAGGGGTATAGAGATCAACGCGGTCGAGTGCTCCTTGGGGGACATTGATTTTGATTGGGAGGTGATCGCTCATGCCTGGGTTGTCTTCGACATCCCAGGTAAACAGTGACGCAATTCTAGGCGTGCAGCACGAAATATCAATGGCTGAGTCTGAATATCCGCTTTGCGTTGCTTGGCGGGTTGGTGCGCCGTTATTTAGGATAACTAGATTTTGAAAACCTATTGCGTCATATATAATTTCACCTCTACGGTTTGGCATGGCGCTGCCCCAGGATGGGTGGTGACCATTCAAATCTCCAAGTAATAACAAAGGCCCGTTAATTTGATTAAATAGGTGTGCGAATTCCCGATCCGTTGGATCAGGGTCGCGAGGGGATATGTATATTGAGACAACCGTCAATTGGACGTGTTGTATTTTCAAGCTAATAGCTACACAGTCCAGTGATGTTACCAAAGGCACGTGACTGTGTGGGATCCGAGGCAGGGACCCGAGAACAACTCTGGGGGCCAATAGAGCCAAATCTTGTGGACCCCTAGTAGAACAGCTATTTGGGGGCCAGGCCAACTTTGGGGGCCTCCGCGATTGATTCAGGGCCCCTGGGTACATTATAGGGGCCCCTAGACCTTTGGGTAGCATTTGGAAATCAACTTGCGGGGCCTGCGGGGGGCCCGGCGGCTGCGGCGGGAGGCCATTCTTTCCAGTGGTTATGGTCAGCTCAAGGGAGAGGGGGGGGCGATCGTCCCATCGCCCCCCTTGGGTCCGCCCCTGATCCTAGTCATGATCCAGCGGCGCTCCTACCCTGCGGAGCAAGTATCGCCGTCGTCCGCCGTGGCTAGGCAGCGCCCTGCTCAGGACTCGGGTCTGCTCGCCGTGTTCGCAGACTTCCACCGCTTCGCGGCGGCTTGCCTCCGGATAGCTTCGCTGTAACGTAACTGCAAGTGTGCGAATGGCTCTACTCACCTTGTTTGCCAGGACATCATTGCCTTTCAGGCTCAACTATCCCTTTCAACTTTGATCGCACCCATGTGACCCCACCCTCTCTTCATTTGTATGTTGTTCACCATCCTTAATTTTTTGATTTATGACACTTGTATGTGGTCACCGGTCTTAACACGCGCCTCGCTGGGGAGGGGGCGAAATTCACCCCCTCCTGGTTTTCCCCAGATAACACAAAACCAAAGAAACGCAGAACAACGAAACTTGCTGTACATTATCCCTGATTAATTTTAAACATCTTAAAATAATTTTTGAGTTAAGGCCATATCAGGTCAAGGAGCTATTCATGGTCAAGTGACCCGAACTCAAAACCTAAAATCACGAGTTTGAACCGGCGCCCAGGGAACATCAGCGAACCGATCAGTTTGAAACTTCCACAATATGATAAGGTCATTAGGGTCTACAAATCTGCTATCTCAGAATTTTGATATTGTTGACCTAAGGTGGGGTCAATTTTTTGTTCACCCCATTATAAGTCTATGGTGAACAATAGAATGGGCTTGTTTCAGTAAATACTGGATAGACAAAGCTGAAATCCTTAAACTGTCTAATCCCACCACGATCTTGACCATGAAGTTGATTTTTTGAGCATCTGACCTCTCAAAGGTCATGTCAAGTCACGAGAGCATAGAGTGATTGTTTTGCCAATAACTTCTCACTGAATTGAGATAAAGCTCCCATTCTGCTTGCATTGTACTTATATTGTCACGGGGAGTCGATTGATATGCAACATGTCCATACAAGGTCACTCTGTGACCCTGACCTAGCTCGAGGTTAGGT
This sequence comes from Lepas anatifera, assembly GCA_034440635.1. Taxonomy (NCBI): domain Eukaryota; kingdom Metazoa; phylum Arthropoda; class Thecostraca; family Lepadidae; genus Lepas; species Lepas anatifera. Next base: position 101,954 of record JAOTON010000214.1, read on the forward strand.
CATTTTCACTATATGACCTAGCAAGGTCATTTTATACACCATTCGATTTGCCGCGATGAGAGGAATTCAATGATACATAAAGATGTGCTCTAGCTCCCCTGAAGGCAGATTTAGAGAGAGAAACGTACACTGCTCTGTTGTAAGCCTACGGAACCATTTTTGACCTATGCTGACCTCAATATTGACCTGACAAAATTATTTGTATAAAATCTCTTCGTCTTGTCAAGAGCTTTCGAACGCCGCCCATAAATTTCCTTAGCTTTCGTGGGAATTGAGATACGGAGGGGGAACGCCCCCCAGCGGGGCGCGTCATGCCAGGGACCCCAGCGGGGCGCCTGTTAATATTTTATGTAGAGAAAAGTGTGTATATTGCGCTCTCTAACTAATTGCGCTCCCTTGATAACCGAGAAAGGTACAAGTGACAGTTTTTTTGGGCACCTTAATCCAGTTCCGGCCTCTAACCCATACATTTTCCCAACGTTTTGATGAATTCGTGCGTAAGAATGTATTTTAGTCAGCCAGTGAAGTAAATTTAGTAGTTCCTTAAATCTGCACGGTTTTATGAACCCGAAAAATAAGAATACGGCTGCTACATTCCGAAATCAATTGTTTTAATTTCAAAGCCAGAAATATATCGCATATTCTGAAATCAATATCTATAGATTATCCCTGGTGTTAGATTTTTAAAGAAGAGATCTTTGATTTAAATGCAAAAAAGTAATTGCGCCCTGGTCAAATGCTCCCTATCAAAATATATGTTGAAAAATCAAATCCAAAGCCTTTCTGTACAAGTGTGATTTTATTATTACAAGTCACGATGAATGCAAGAATACCATATTAAAATGACTTCCAGACCCTCCAGATGAAGATCTTGGAAGGCAACCGAGCCCCATTTGCTCTTACACTAATGCTTATTTTTGCCGTGCCATTGACTTAACATGGTATGAGGGAAGGGCGCAATTAGATCCAAATGCGCCCTCCACCGGGCGAAGTTACCCTCACACTTTGGCAAATGCGCTCTTTGCATAGTTTCACTTAAATCGGAATTGATCCTTACAATAGGCTATTTTCAGGCCAGGATTTTTTGTCAATAACAAAAAAATCATCCAATTTTGTAATTTGATCCACACCAGCGAGACCAAATAGGAGACATTCGTCTAGCAAGTGACTTATCTTAGGGGGCGCAATACACCTTCTTCCCCCTATGACACCGATAACACTATAAATGGAAATTTATCATATAAATTTTTGTAGGTGCACCCAACGTACCTCAGGAGCATCAAAAGAACATTATCGCAATAAGGCCACCAGGGCCCCACTGAGGCCCATTTAGAAGAATGTATCACGTTTTTTTTCGGAAAGGGGGTACCATTCGAGGATAATGGGGTCACGTGACTCTCAAGAATGCAGTTTGTCAATTACTCTAAAGCCATGTTTGTTAAGCGGTTTTGTGCTACCTTTGCGACCAAGTCAGCGTTTTAAGAAAAACATATTTTTAGCTAATCCGTTTTATATTCGATAGATCTCCGTGATGAAGGACCCCTGAGCGAATCAATTAGGTGCAGGCACAGTCACTTAATGGTGAAGATTGCACAAGTATTATTTTTGTCCTATCGGCCATGTTCTTGGTCCTGAAGACACCTTCCGCGCGGTAATTTCAGAACAGAGGTGAAATCGGGGTTTCTTCTCCATGGAGGCCCCCAGATGTTGCAAGGACTCCGAACGACAATCTATTTGCTAGTCAAAATATTGATCCGCAGGCCAGTCAACGGGTTTTCACCTTCACCTTTCAGTTCACGGCCCCACCTTAGAAAACATCCCCTCTGAAATCCAGTGAAGTGAACATATCAAGACCTTTCTAAATGGGGTTAACTTTTATATTCTCTGGGTCACCTGACTTGCGCGGTTGCAGTCAAGATTCCTTTACTTTATAAGGTTAGTCAATTAGAGAAATTTAGGTGCCCCAGTCGATGTCATCACGTGGCAGCAAATATGGCATCATTTTTCTCGCGACATATTAAACGCAAACAATACTTTTACAAGTGTATCAAATCAATCACTGCATGCAAGGAAAGACGGATGCTGATCAGTAATGGATATATGAATCGTGTATTTGTTTATATCTATTTATTACAAATGTAAATCCAGGTAAAATAGGTGTAAGGTAAAATGTGAAGCAGTTGACAATTCCATTTTTATATCGATATCAAGAAATTTATCTGCGTCCCCACTTATACTACTGGATTCAGAAATGGTACTCGTAGGTAGGTTTGGCATTCATAGGTTTGACATTCCTACTGTATGCAACAAGAAAAATAACAATTAACGATACCAAATCATCACCGAATAAGGGCCTGCAGGACTGCTTAGTGACCAACACCTATATTCCAACAAGCTGTCTGTCCCAGAACCGTTTTGCGGCTTTCTTCAGCCTACTACCTAGTCGCGGCGGTGCCAACACCAATCCCACTCCTACCAAAGCCAAGAATCGGCCTCCGACTGCTGATTCTCCTAGAGATGACCCACCGTAGCAGCGATCTGCTCAGGAGATCAGAGGGGGCTAAAATGACGAGGAAGGAGGCAAACTCGAGCAGGATCTTCAGGTCCTAGAAATCCTGAAGACCGACCTGCGCAACAGCGAGTCAGACGTCAGCAGTGCAGTTGGTTGCAGTTTGGCGAGGGCTTGAAATCCAAATTAGAAATAGTTTTAAAAACTTTTCCGCTACTAATGATAAAAAACAGACATATCTCATCACATTATTTTTGTTAAACAATGCAATTTGGCAGTGTTAAAACCTTTCCTAAATTACTGTGGCCTAAAAATGTCATATTTGCATGATCTGGCAGTTTGCACCCGGAAGGTCAATAAAGTTAATACAGCAGCAGCTTGTTCAAAGCACGGGCTGCAGGAGCTGTTAGAAGCCTAACATAAATTGTACAAGCGCTGCATGACTCGAGAAATACCACACATGAGGGCAATCCGATAAAGCACATAATTTATCAGCCGGCGTCTTCAAACGCTTGCACTAGCCCACGTATTATGACGACCAAAATCACATTACACCACCAAGGTTCCTTCATTGGGAATTCGAGTTTTGTAGTTCAACCCGACTCGTATCAGGAAGAAAGCTAACATCCAAGTAAGCTGATAGCCAATTCCAAAGGAAATGTCCACCTCACACTCTCCTAATTGGAAACGTTCCAATCAGCAAAGTGCGCTGTGCGCTCCTGAACGAGAAGTAACCAATCCTCACCCTGTTCCTTAGGCTTGATGTTTCCCTGAGGATAAATTATGCGCGACCACATGCATCCAATTCCGCTCCCGTCGTTGTCATTTCCAGGGTTCAACTACCCGCTTGTTTGGTCCCCACCATCAGATACGCAGAAGCATTAAAATCACCTCACACAGCCCCATAAATCACACAACCAAACAAAGCAGCACTATTTCATTCATGCGCTGAAAACGAAGCTCATGCAAAAGCATTTATCTGGTCCATCGACTGGAAAACCGTTGACTGTTCCCTACCAGAGCGCCATCAAGTTTTTTCGTGTTTGGTCATCGTGATAACATCACCGTCTATTTTATACTTCATGTGCGTATGAATACTTCCATGGCAGCAGGGCCACAACTCTTCGATCAGTGAGCTGTCTGCTGACCACCAGCCAGCACACAGGGTTTGCTGCCCTGTTTTGTGATTGACGGACACTGTCCATACCAGCTCTCCACATTCTATGAACAAAACGCAGATTACCAATAATTTTCTACTGAAATCTGCACAATCCCTAGCTAATATAAAAACATGTTCAAGCAAATTTTAATTCTGTTAGTAGCTACCGAAGGTGTTACTTCATCTAGTAATACAATTATTAAGCCCCATATCGCCTGGATGCAGAACAAGAAGTCTATCTCGCAGCCTGCTTTCCACACCAAGGAAATACCATCTCGCATCCTTTGCAGTGCGCTTTGTCAGCGGAAGGACATGTGTGACACTTTCACCTGGCGCCAGTCGGATAACATGTGCCACCTGTACACGTGGCAAGATGAAGGTCCGGGAATTGAAGACGATGATACCAGCGAGGTGGGCCGCTTCGGCCGCACCTGCCGCGAGCTCCGGGACCACGGGGAGACCAAGGACGGAACCTACAACCTTACGGCGGTTCCAGTACCGGTGATGTGTGACCTAACGCTTAATGGAGGAGGCTGGACCCTTCTGCTCACATCTAAGGACAAAGAAGGATGGGATACAACCAACGTTCTCGAACGTAACTCAGAATTCCCTACCTTGACAGACAACTACTCCATACTGAAGTACGGCGACCAGATTAAGTCCCTGGGTTCTGGATCCACGTTCCAGTACCGGCTGGAAGCCCAGACAGAAGATGCCAGACAACAGTGGGGAGGAATCTGGCGGGCTCGGCGCTCTTACACTCTTGTCGCCGAAACGTGGACCCAGCAGACAGAACTCGTCACGCGCTTCAGCAATTGGTATACCTCCGATTTATCGATCGAGAACCGTGTTCCCTGGATCAACACACTGGGGTTCGCATATTCTTATCCAATACTGACTACTTCCCATAAAGATGCATGCTGCTGGTACGGTACGCTCGTCACTCTTCCCAGCTATTCCCGGCACGACAACAGCCCTTGGATCGCAGGCGGCCAATATGCCTCCACGGGCCAAGAGAAGGTGAACCCTACAAGTGGAGAGTTGGACTCTGGAACAGTGCTCTACTGGATGCGTGAGGGCGACCACGCCTGAGACGGGCACGATCACAATGTGGCCATGGACTGTTATCAGGGAGGGTAGTTGTAGTGGTTAGCACGCTTGCTTTCCACGCGGTCGACCCGGGTTCAAGAGCAGGTGGATTCCCTGAACAAGGAAAAATCTGGCTCCCGAGAAACCCTTCCAACCGGGAGAGAGAGAGAGAGAGAGAGAGAGAGAGAGAGAGAGAGAGAGAGAGAGAGAGAGAGAGAGAGAGAGAGAGAGAGAGAGCGCGTTGGCGATGCCATATGACACTGTCAGCTTGCACGCTAATTAGCCAAACAATTTTGAGTTATCGGCCAAAACGCAGTGCCTGGTGCGACGCCGCGGTGCGGCTCTGAGAACTGGCGACCGGGCAGAGCAGGCCCGCTTCCACCGCTTCTGTTGCACGGCTGTCCGCGGTGCCAGTGCGCTGTTGTACACCAGGGAGATCAGCCGGGCAGGACCGTGGCGAGAGCTGTGACCGGTGAACCACACAGCAGCGTGTCGTACCGACATCACTCCACCAGTGCGGTCAGCGTCCCTCCAGCCAACCCAGCCGTCCCAACTCTATTAACTCGAGTGACGAACTGATCTGCTCTTTTAGAATCCAACCACTCGACTTGCAGAATTTGTGCGTCACGTTATGATCTATGCGATCTTCAAATTCTGCTGGTGCGGGTGGTGTTATGCTTTGTATGATCAATAAACTCTCTGTCGAAGTAGGACTGTCTCTGGTGGATCTCGTCAACACAAGTTTGACTACCGACACTGTTGACTTGACTCTGGAAACTCGCTGACTCTGGGAATGAAAGCGCAATCTCTTAACACCCATTCTGATATCCAAGGTAGCTGCGAACCATCTGAAACTAGACCGATACCAAATCTTCCGGCCATTTCAAAATTCGTTGAAAGTGTTGTGTGAAAACAGCTGACCGAATACCTAGAAAACAAGAAATTAACTTGGGGAGCACATTGCTGTTATAGGAAATTTCACCGTACTGAGTTTGTTGTTCATGTCATCACAGATCCAGTGCTCCAGGCCATGGACAAATGAACAAATTATCTGATTGTGCTCTGGGATCTTTTTAAATGTTTTAAGGCTGCTCCTCACTCGAAATTGTCCAAACAAGCTGCATTTGTATGGTACTATATTCGGTACCTGCCAAAACAGACTGGGTTTGCAATTACCTTGAGGGACACAAAGCAAGCCTAGGCTATGGGATGGGCGACGCCCACAGGGTGTGAAGAGCACGGGAAAATAGCATCAACATTTTTCAGGGTGAGCCTTGCCTTGTTTGTTGTACATGCTTTGCGCCAATGACCTGGGTCTTTGTGTCGGTTGCGACGTGACTGTGGTCCAGTACGCTGACGACACCCAAATTCTCATTAGTGGCAAAACACGTGATTTGAAACAGTTGGTTGCGCGTATGCACCATCTACCGATGGTTTTGTGCCAATGGCGTGGATGTTATTGTCCAAACCCCTTGAGATGGTGGTTCTCGCCACACCGGCCATGCTTCGTGACATTCCAACGGTAACCATCACTTTTTGCGCTGCCACAATACCCGGAGACAGAGTCTTTTAAAAGTATAGGGCTTACCATGGGCAGGAACAGGAATTATCAGTCATACACTGATATCATGTCTAAAAATTTATCGGAAATCTGTAAGCCCTGAGCCGTGCACGTCATGTCGCCCCTTGCACCGCCCTCTAGGTTTTTGTGGAATCACATGTTTTGTCTGCTTTTAAAAGACATTCTCTTGTACATTGCATAAATGGGCGCTGTGGTAAGTATTTCAATCATTTTGGATATGCTTTCGGATATGGTTCAGGAGGAGAGCTTTGTTATCGTCTCCGGACCCTGTGAGGGGTGCTATCTCTCTGAGTTGTAGATACTTTTTGGCTTATTCGTCAGCTTTTGTATTTCTGAGAATTTTTGCAGTGGCCCTGTGTCCAAAGAAAAGACACATCTGGGATGTCGTCGATACCCTTCTGGATGTCTGCTACTACGTGATAGCTGGGGTGTCTGTTGGGGGATGATGCCTCTCCATTTACGTCTTATTTACTTACTTAAGGACTTTTTATAAGGCGTTTTGTGCAAGGCTCCTTTGCCTGCCTCTAAAGTGTGTGGGAGAATTTGGCGGGAGGAGTGTTTACTTTAATGTCGCAAAGTAAAGGCGGAGCTTATTTCCAGGAATGGGTCTACATCTAACGCGATGTCGGAGCTTGGCCAGACCACTTCCCCCAGATACATGAGCAGCCTCGGTACCCAGGCCCTTGGTACGTCCCAACGAAATATAGCGCGGACCGGATCTGGCAACGCGGTGCGTACCGTTCTGAGGGGCAAATCAATTTCGGCCGAATGAAACATTTACGTAAGCCCATAAAACTCTTTTTCTTTCATTTGGTAAGAATAAGTTACAGTCAACTAACTCATATGAAATGAAAATATTGTATTTTGAATGAAAACTACGTCCAATGGTACCAACCACCATCTGGTCCTTCTTCTAGTGAGGGACCAGAGCGTAGTTTTCTGGACAGTACGGCACACCGGCATACATGAGTCGATTGGGCCGTTCCCGCGCTCGGTACCATCCTGAGGCTGCTAGTGCTCATGTATCTTGGGTAACTACCAAGCAGCTGGTCTGTTCCTCGACAGTGCGTGTCGTTGAACGGATTGTGCTGAATGGACGGCTGAAGCCAGCCCCTCTTCAACAGCAAGCGCAGATCACCGTATGTGACGTCACACCTCGTAGCATACAACATAGGAAAATTAAATGATTAAATGTCTAAATGTTTGCAAAACGAGGCACAGAATCGAAGATAAAATGCCTAGTTGTTGGATTTGGGATACACTCGATTAACGTGTATTCTCACAAATTCGTAAGCGGGCATTGCCATTAGCAGCAGTTTGAAACACGGTTAAAGGGTGAAGGAATTCCTCCACGCCCGTGTGACGTCACTCAGGCGTGAAGGAATCCCTCTTGAACGTACCTTTAAGTAAAGGTATCTTGGGCTGGAGCAGGGCAGATTTGCCAGAAAAGAACAAGCCAATTATACCCACACAATATAACACACAATATCACAATATAACACCAAATAACACGCGCAGCGTCCAATCCCGGACCTTGTCTTATCACCCGCCACAGAGGGCCTGCCACAGAGGGCCTCAGAGCCACCTTCGCCTCAGTAGGAGAAGGGGGTGGTTTCAAACACTCCCCTCTATACCTGGCGCCTGTGCGGAATAGCGAAAAAACGCAAGGGCTGGTGGTTAGCTCAGGTGAAATAATTCCTCAACCCTGTGACCTCTGAGAGGTCACAGGGTTGAGGAATTCTATTCGCCGTGTCACAATGATGTATGATAGGGTCATACTAGGCTAAAATATAAAGAGTACTGGACTTAAGGCCAGGTCAAGGTCACCATCTGACCTAACACAGTCAATATGCACATCAATCGACTTGCAGTAACAGCCCAAACATAATGATATAGCATGAAGTTCTACCGTAATTTCCAGTGAAATTATTGACCCAAATCTGAAATCCTGTTTAAGTAGTCCCAGATGACCTCTCAGAGGTCACAGGGTTGAGCTTGCAACATGATCCTGGAGCGGCGCCTCCTATACAACTATTTAGAGAACAGGGAGGTATTCTAAACCGTATCTGCAGAAATGGAGCGTTTTTCGCCAATCCTGTTTTCCTTATGCATTTCCAACGGAGAGCTTATGACCCGTACCTGACCCTAGACCATCGATATATAAATCCCGTTAACAAAACTACTGGTTCTCGGTCGGCACATTATGTGATATGAACATCAGATCAATCAACTGGTGCCACTTCAAAACCAAAGTAAGTTGACTGGTAAGTGGCGCACCTACTTTAACCCCCAGTCGTAGCACGAGTGGACAGACGATATTAAAAGAGTAAGCTTGCGACTCCAATTAACAGTCATACTGTGCCGACACGGATACACTGAGTGAAACTGTGAGTAGGCGGTGATCGAGGGCGCTCCTGCGCTGGAGCCCGCGTTTATTGACCCTCCAGCTGGGGCACCGTCGAGACCGGTGTGGCCCCGATTCTCAGACCGGTGGTGCGAGGTCACTGGGTATTCCAATCTATTTTTGCATGATGTCAGTTACAGACGTGGAGAGCGTCTGCTTATTAAGTAAAGGTATTTTGCCGAGCGTAGCACGCAGCCCAGTTACATGGCAGGGTATTGAAAATGTAGAATTTAAACCGTGCTTATGTACAGTCAGTTTCCCAAAATCCCTTCCAACAGGGTGAGAGTTGGCGACGCCGTTTGACCCTGGCAGTTGGTGCGTCGTTAAACCCCAAAAATTATTATTATTATGTACAGTCAGTTGCGAAAGTATCGTTCCGCTGCCCACCCACTAAATTGGAAGTCACTGTACGCTGTAGCGCTGAGCCGGGCGAGTGGGCGGGAATTGGGCGGGGACAGCTGAGGAGGGGTGGAACGCACGCCTCACACATGTTGTTTGGTCAAGTTGAGGTTATACATGGGTGCTACACCTGCAGATTCGAGCTAAAGTGGACGAAATGTCCGCATCACGTGCCATCTGACAGGGTTTCTTTGTGCCTCTCTTGAGATCTATAGAATTGGGATATTGCCCGGCGTGCACCCAGGATTTTCGTTTGGGGGCCCGGCTGACGAAGGGGGGCTGATAGGAGGTGGCATGTTTGACAGGGCGTGACAGGCTACTGCAGGGAAAAATTGGCCAGAGAGGGTACTTATCAGGTAAAAAGCAATACATATTTGTCGTATGGTGTAAAACGCAAGTGAAGGGGGCATAAGCGTCGCCACCGCGCAAAAAGTGGAGGGGGACAGCCAGACTCCAACCTGATGCTGACAAAAACTTTCCACGTCAGGACCAAAAACGGTCTGAATTTGGGCTCCTCGCTGCCTTCCGCAGCGGCTGGTTATAACCATGTCCTGCTTTCTCCCATTTTGACTAAGATCAGGAAAGTTTCGGCCAAAAAGTCGGGGGCCAGGCCCCCTGGCCCACCTTTTCCAACGCTTATGGAAGGGGGTACAATTATTATAAACCTGGCCTGTGGTTGAATCACATATTGGGTGAATAATTCACCGCAGGAGCGACACACTGTGAGCAGCGGCGGTAAGGTGAGAGGAGAACTAGTACTAAAAGCCAGATCAAGCCTCATTTCTGCTCTCGATGTACGCACTGGGTTCTGCCAGTTGGAGGAGAGGCAGCACATTGGAGGACAGTTTGCAAGCAAAATGAGGTAAAAATAAACACGATGGTGCGATTTAACGTGAAGTGCGTCGGTTTTTGCAAAACAAATTTGAGCATTATCCAACACAGCTAGGAATTCGCGAAACGCCATGGCGGATTCGGAAGGATTATTGGTACCGATATTTCGGATTTTTCTCCGCTGCTGTTGTAAAACGTTCGCGGCCTTCGACCTGTATTTCCGGGCATCATAAGCCAGTACCTACATATGCAATGATTGATGAAAATGGTTTCATCGCCACGAAACGAACATTCATATTGCCCATGACATTCATATTGTTTACGGTACATTCATATTGTCATCAATCATTTCGCACGTAGGTACTGGGTGATGAAGCCCTGGAGTACAGGTCAAAAGCTTGGAAGGTCTTACACTGCAGCGGAGAGAAGTCCGCAATATCGATACGAATATCTTGACACAGGGAGATTTTTACTAGTTTTTGTGAGGTGATTTTGGCGGGGAAATATGACCTTACGATTTCTCCCGGGTGCTCCTCCCACCTCCACCAAATGTCTCTTCTAGGTCCGCCAATGATCTTGCGCATTACTCTACTAACGGGGTGTATAATTATATATCTGTGGAGGTTCTGGTGCACCCCCATGAAACTTCGGAATAGTGTTAAAATGTCCTTTATATATTTGTTTCATTTTGAAGACTTTTAGCTGGCTTTATGCTCTTAAATAAGGCAGGATCAAGCCTAAAACACACTTCATATTATACCACTCCTTTTAATATCGTGCACTGCCAGTACATTTGTTTTAGTCATGGATGTAGCTTTTGCAGGGTACGGCTAAATCCGATTAAAAATCTTGCTCCAAAACCTTAGCAAAATGATTTCCGAAAAAACGCGACCTCAGCGCCTGACTGTAGCAAGCAAATGAATTTTTCCCTAATCATTACTCAAGATAGTTTTCGAATATTTTTCGGGAATCCCCCCTGAAGGTAGGCTGCCCTGTTAGTCAGTCGTAAGCAATGAACGCTGCATAAAATCTGTCTGTGTTATAGCCAAAGTTCAACCTCACAAATATTCACTATCGCGCAGTATAGTTTCGTCAGCCTGGATAGGGTCATGACCCGCCGGTTGGTATCCATTGATTTAGTGCTGAAAGCCGGTACATTTTTAACAACCAAAGTGCTCCATGTACAAATCACGCGAATTCACTTGAAAGAGAGGTAAATATGTTTCCGCGAAGTGTGCAAAGCAGCTTAGCCCTAAGTGTTATGTTGCGTGCGATGCCACCAAATCGATTCATCCATTTATTATTCAAAACTAATCGAGTGTCGCGCACAAAATGAATTATTAACACGTGAAAAGTTTGCTCAAGGTCCACTGTTTTCCTCGTTCTGAAAGGAAATACCTACCCTTCCCTGTTGCCGGCCTCTGTTATTCTTTGGTCCAATATGGCATTTTTATTTGGCGTAAGTTTTGCAGCGGATCGAGGGGGGGGCAGTTCGGCTATGGCCTCCAAACCAAAAGAGAAGTGGGGCCAAGCCATCTTTCGTCCCCTTCGCCTCCAGAGTCAACTAGTTTTTCATAATTAATCTATTTGGGAGGATGCGTCCGTCATTGAAATACTTTTTCAGCTTTCTGTCCCTTCACAAGGTATGTAGGCCTCTTTGGAGGTGAAACACGCATTCACTGTACCTGTTTAATTCTGCCGGCCGCCAGCTCCATCGCCCACATTTTTATCACCGACATGGGTTTTCCAGCGTCCAAACTGACCACCTGAATACGCCCCGGTATGAATTTGCCATTGGATCATCGAGTCGTGCTAATGTATTGCCATTGCTGACTGCCAATCGGGTGGCCAGTTTGATGGGGTGGGGATAACTGCGGATTTGGATTCAAAGGTATGGGTTTGACCTTAGTCAGGGACGGAGTTTTGGCGCCGAAATTTTTGATGAATTGAAAGCCGTATGCCTGGAAGCCGTTGATGGCTGATGGTCTTGCCGTTGGTTGGTAGACTCAGGTGTTGTTGATATTCTCAGATCTATGTCTATGGACAATGATCGGCCAGGGGGTCATTACAGGGAGTGGACCACGTTGGGAACATTAGAAAAAGGACTATGTATAAATAAATAGGTTAGACAATCCGGAAACAGCATTTTTTCTGCTTTCAATCGCAAAAAAATTGGGTCTTTTCCTACTACCCTGGGTTGACCTAAGCATCACATGCAATTACAAAGTTCAGCTGAGCTGGCTGCTTGTGGCTTGTCGCATTGGAAAAGCCATACTTTTTATTAACCTGTATCACGTAACATGCATTGCCAGATGGAAATAATTTCCTTCAATGCTTAAATCGGGACATAGCTCCCTTTATTTTGAAATTTGAAGTGAACGGAGGTTCAACACAGAAAGCTTTGGGCGAAATAAAAATATAACAATAATACTCTCTTGACACGCTCTTTAACACTAATGTCTCAGTTTAAAACCCATTCTAAAAGTGGAAAATTCCCTTTTACGGGAATTCAGCACCTTGGTGCAATTCCAAACTGTGGTGGTTTTAGGAGCAATCTATGTTAAAAAATGATCAATTTGACCCTATTTCGGCAAAAAATGGACCCTCACTATAGCGCTTTGCACTACATCGATGGAATTTTATTCACATGCTTTTCTGACCAGTGTGTGCTGCAGTATTTTCTTGGCGGTCAGATTTCCTTGTCGGTCGGGGCGCCATTAAACTTCTACAACGCTTCCCGTTCGAGCTAGTAACAGTATCTTAGAAGCCAGCTTGGAAGAGTTAGCCTAGATACACGAGCAGCCTCGGTACCCAGGCCCTTGGTAAGCACCGTTACGTCCCGATGAAATATGGCGCGGCTCAGACATATACGGCGGTGCAGAACGTACCAATGTTGTGAGAAACAAATTCTTTTTATTCGAATGAAACACTCACGTAAATTCATAACACTAGTTTCCGTCATTTTTTGGGGAATGACTTATTGCCAGGTTACTTGTACCCAATCAAAACATTATATTTTGAATCAAAACTGTGTTCAATAGCACGAACCACCCTCATGATCCTGCTTCTAGAGATGGGCGATAATCGGGTGATAGAACGGTACCAGACGTCAGTCCCGCATACATGAGTCGATTGGACCGTCACCGCGGTCGGTACCGTGTCGGTACCGACCTGAGGCTGCTCCTGTGTCTGGGGTAAGTTACGCGGTAAGGATTTTGGAGTGAAAAGGAATGGGATAGCTGTACACATTTCCATATTTCCCCGGGAGGGGAAGCGACTGGAAAATGCTTTCTGGAAACCTTATGCGTAAAAGTGTTATGGCAAAAAACTAGTTTTCTATAAAAAATTTTTCTCAAGCTATAACAAGTTCGGCGTTTTTAATCTCAGACTCACAAAACTCATCAAGGAACTTGTCACGGATTTTCGATCGCATAATCCGAACGAACAGCTCCAGCAATGACTGTATAGTTGGTAAGACAACATTTAACGTCCCACAGAGCCCCCGCAGGGGACTCGATTTTCATCTGCCGGACTCGTTTGCACCTGCTGACAGGTCCGGCACATGGATAATTGGGTACGGGATGTGACGACACCCGCGACCCCAGTTGGCAGGATGGGTTTCGCCCTCGCCTTCGGTCGAGAGGCCAAATCGAAACTGCCATCCTCATCCTTTCTTGGCCTTCCTAAATTCAAATCCCACCAACTCCTTGTTCCTTTTCCTCTTCTTTCCTTATTTCCTTATCTCTCCATGTCTTTCCACCCGTATCCTTTCTGTCCACTCCTAAACACCCCTCCTGCCCACTGTCTGCGTTGTCTGGCCCGGCGTGTCTCCGCGGGTGGCGGGTGTGTGCACTCTTGCTCGTCTTGAGTGTGGACACCTCGGTCGCGTGCGGCGCGTGTCTGGGCTGGACAGCGCAGACCGACCCTCTTCCTTTTCCAACTCATAACTTCCCAGTTACCCACATTATCCCAGTATCATGGGCGTCCTTGCACGTGCCTATGATTCCTGGATGGTCTGGGTGTATGTGGGCCTCCGGCTCGTGTGGCTGGCGATTGGATCCCTCTAATCGCCGGCCCTGCGGGCCGGGGGCTCGCTTCTCTCGGATCAGCCGGGAATCAGTTGTGACGAGCAGGTGGTAGTCGCCTGCTCCGATGAGGCCGTGCGAGGGCGCCTGTCTTTTAAGGTGAGCTGCGCACCGACCCGTACCCCGGGATGAAGGAGTCCTGGTAGCTGAGCTGGGGATGCGCTGTGTTCGTTCGTGTTCCTCTAGCAACACTCTACTTTGGTCTGGATTTCCGCAAGGGCGGGGTACTCTTGAGGGCATCGGCAAGAGTAGCAGCATTGTAAAAGTCTGCCGGCCTTTGGTGGGGCTCGGCTGTCCCTCCTCCTTTGGTGAGGTCCCGACTTCACCCGGGGAGGGAGGGGTGTCCGCGTCCCGCCCGGGGTCGTCCAGGCTAGGTGCAGGGGGACCGTCGTCGGGGCAGTGGGGGTTTGGTGAGTCTCTCTCCCCTCTGTAACGGCGGCGTCTCCCCCGTATAGCCAGCCCGTGCGTCGTTTCGCCCTGTAGCACCCTCGTTGGAAGGGGGCGCACGTGGCTGGCCGAAATTAATCATACTCTCATGGATAACACACGCACCACAAATCCCTCTCCGCACCCTCCACTGGAGGTAGACACCTCTCAACCCCCTAGAGGGGAAGGGACCATGCAGACACCTGCGCCCAAACCGCAAAGACGATGAGCCAGCCTTCCTGTCCTCGCGTTTTGGTAATGAGGGGACTGGACACATCCTCATCCCTTGCAGCACTGTCACCATTTAAGCGAAAGGAGGCACTAGATCGTCTGGGCAAGGTCGTGAGATGTGACAAGTTACGGGACGGATCGTTGGAAGTTGAGTTTGCGCGAACCGAGGATGCCGAGCGTGCACTCTCCGTGACGGAACTGACGTTCACGAGGAAGGACTCGGATCAAAAAGACATGCAAAATCAACATTTCATAGAGCCACACAGAACTAAGAACTTTAAGAAAGGCGTGGTGAATAGTCGGCTAAGGGGCTGTCTAGGAAGAATTGTTGAAGGACTTGAGGAACTCGGAGTGGTGGAGGTGCGGAGGATTCGTAGGAAAGTGGAGATGTTATGCTCGACACTGACACTGTTATACTTACGTTTGACACAGAAGAGTTACCGAATCACATCTTTGTTGGATATTCAAGAGTCGGGGTGAGGCCCTTCGTGCCAAGCCCCATGCGATGCTTTACTGCCAAAATATGGACACAGTGCCCGATTCTGCAAGGTAAGGTGTATGTGGGAGTGTTCATCGTTACACCACTGCACCACTGAGTGTGATGCCGAAGCATTGAAATTGCAAACTGTGGGGTTGCCACCGGTAACAGACCGATCATGCCCAGAGTTTCTCCGAGAAAAAGAAATACTATCTATAAAGACCAGACAACGTATCAGTTTTCGTGAGGCACGGGACGCATACGAGGCGTCCCACCCGCGGAAAAGTTTCGCACAGGTAGCCTCTACAGGTATACCAAACACCCCAAGGATGACCGCGGAGGAGGTCATCCGCTCCTAACCGTGGCGGACTTTGTTCGCCTGGCAGGAGGATGGGGCTGGTGTTTTCCGCCAGCCCGCCGCCCGGCTCCTGGGCCGACGGCGGTACCTCTCCCGCCCCTCCTGGGGTAGGGGCGGTCATCGCCCCCGCTTCTGTATCTCCTCATTCGGCCCCGCCAGATGGGAAAGGTCTGTCACCCCCCTAAGCACCAGCCGTCTCCTGGTGCCGTGACTCTGCACCAACACCTGTCGCCTCCCGTGGATTCCCGCCGTTTCAAGGATGGGTAGTCTGGACAGGAAAGCCTCTCCCGCAGGCCCGCCCGCCGTCCCCTGTCATCCCACCCTTGGCGACGCTGCTCAGCGCCACAGCCACCACCCGTTTCGTACCAGACGCAGCCAGCACAGCCTCCTACCGACACTGCTGTCCACTGTCGCAACAATGCAAAAATTTTGAAGTGCCGCGCGTAGGTCTCCGACAAAACGTCCGGCGGCAGTCCTCTCAGCCAGCCCCAGACCTCCGCGCCCGCGGTAATTCCACCAAAGCGGGCAGGCCGCGGACCGGTTCGCAACCGGCTGTGGTTCAAACGTGGACTGCCAGAGGGCCATACGGGGTTCCGCCCCCTTGAAGGGCTGTCTTACCGTAGGCCGTTCCTTTCTTTCACTCACTAAGCCCGTTTCCTTTATTTAAATGACTATTGTTCAGTGGAACTGCCTGGTATTCGCGCGAATCTTTCTGACCTGCAACACATTATATCACAGTATAACTTAGTGTGCTTTGCCTTCAGAGACAAAACTGTCGCCTGGAAGCCTTTTTAACCTGCGACATTCCAGACGTTCAGAAAGGACGTTTTCATAGCACCATTGCCTACGTGGTTTATGTGGCAGTTCACCACTGCACCCCGTGCTTCCTGTTCGCTTGAACACGGTTCTCAGGCAGTGGCTGCCCGGTAGATTTAGATTTGTGAAAATCACAGTTTGTTCTATTTACCTCCTCCTGGTGGCAACATTGATCTGCATAGTCTTAATGTCTTGTTGACCAACTGCCAACCCTTTGTTCTATTGGGCACTTTAATGCTCACAACCCATCATGGGAGCGTCCTCGACCGCTCTTCCCCGAGGCCGAACAGTGGAACGTTTCCTCCATCTCAACTCTCTGCCTGCTGAACACTGGTCGTCCCACTCACTTTACCCTGCCTTCTGGATCGCTCTCGGCTATAGACCTCTGTCTGCTCACCTTCACTCTTTACCCAGCTCAGCTTGCACCCTGAAGACCTCCATGGGTGACCACTTTCCAATAAACATCCGTTTGCCCGGTCGCTGCACCTGTTCTGCATCCCGGTGGAACCTCCAAGGGCTGACTGAGGGCTTCCGCCATGTGGCCCTTGATTAAGTGTGAGGGTTCGGCAACGGCAGGTAAAGCATTTTAATGACATGATTCTCTCAGCAGCCAAACGTTTTATCCCAATGACTTCCGGCAAACCCAAACGAACTCCTGTCCCCTGGTGGAACCACGAATGCCGACAAGCGATTTTAGAAAGGAAACGGGCTTACAGAGTACTTAAAGACACACAACGACGCCTAACATAATAACGTTTAGGCGCGCGAGAGCGTTGGCGCGACGTATGTTGTTAACTCTAAAGGAGATGGTGGGTGGCATATGTCAATACAATCAACCGTTTTACTCCATCTACACGGTCTGGTCTCGTATTCAAAGTATACAAGGAAAGCATCGATCAACACCTGCCACAGTATTAGAGGAAAACGGCGTCAAATTAGCAATCCACAGGCAGTGGCTGACCGTATGGCTGCAGCATTCGAGGCAAGATTGCAGGAGTCCCAGGATCTCAGTTTGTTCGCTTTCGGAGCGAGAAGAGAACACCGATTAATTTTGGTAACGACAGTTCGGCTGCATACAACATTCCTTTTTCAATGCGTGAACTCCGGGCTGCACTAAACAATACAAAAACGTATCTCCGACCTGACACAATTACCTACGAGATGTTGCGACACGCCCCTGACTGCTCTCTTGTATCACTGCTTGATATATTTAACTATATATGGACGCAGATGACTTCCCAGACCAGTGGCGCGAGGCCACCATAATACCAATCCTCAAGCCAGGAAGCCAGGAGTGTCTCCTGATGACTTTCGCCCGATATCTCTCACCTCCTGTTTTAAGCTGCTTGAAAGAATGGTTAATACTAGGCTCGTTGGTTCTTGGAGACCAATCAACTGCTTTCGAACGTCGTGTGGTTTTCGCCGAGGCAAGTATGTCGACCATCTTTTTTCTCGATGCTGATATCCGTAAAGGCTTCTCTGAAAAACAACACACAATAGCTATTTTCTACGACGTAAAGCAGGCCTATGATTCGGTATGAGGCATGGCATCCTGAAAAAGGTGTTCGATTGGGCATACGGGGTCTATGGGCTGGTTTCTTAAATTTCTTGCGAAGCCGTCGTTTAGATTCAGGATAGGTAGCGTGCATCGAGGAGCGAGCGCAGGAAGCGGAACGGCCCAAGGTAGCGTGATCTCTGTGACCATGTTCGCTATCGCAATCAACGACATATCACATACCTACCACGTAATATCAACACAGCTCTATTCGTAGACGATTTCAGCATGTGGGTAACGCGTCGTCCACAGCCGCTGCAGAAAGGCAGCTACAGCTCGGACTCACAAAGTTGCAGCGGTGGAGCTCCAAAAATGGTCTACAATTCTCAACGACAAAAACGAAATGTATACATTTTTGCCGCAGACGCAGTCCGTGTGATGATCCCACATTAACTATGTATGGAGAAAGAATCCAGGTAGTCGCACATGCACGGTTCCTGGGCCTGACTTTTGACTCTAAGTTGACCTATATAAACCACTTTAGGTTGTAAGGGAAAGGTGCTTCAAGGATCTGAACATTCTGAAGGTTATAACTAAGTTAAAGTATGGCGCAGACAGAAAACACTTTTGATGTTGTACCGATCGCTAATCCGATCAAAATTGAATATGGCTGCATGGTATACGATTCAGCCACGGAGACAGCAAAATCTATGCTAAATACCATACATCACCATGCCATTCAATTATCATCGTGCATTCCGCACATCGCCTACGCCAGCATACTCGTCGAGGCAAACGAGATGCCGTTAGACTTGCGACGTCGTGTCCTTGCGATGAAATACGCTCTAAAAATAAAACAGTCTCCAAACCATCCAACATACAGTAAGCTATTCTCTGATGACATCAGACACTCGGAAGAAAATCTATCCCGAAACAGACACCCTGTCTCGAATTAGCGTGGCTGAGGAAGCAGAGTTGACTGTGAACAGGTTGAGACTTTCCAGAATCCCTTATTAGAACCATGGACTCTCCCGAGCCTCAGGTGGACACCAGTTTGCTTGTTAAGACCAAGAATCTGCCGCCTGTTGCGGTCCGGCAGATTTTCTGGGAACACGTAAATGACATGTATTCAGGTTTTGAGATATATTATACAGACGGATCTAAGACGGAGAGCGGTGTCGATGTGCGTATGTAAGTGATGGAATTGAAAAACGTTATACACTCCTGTGACGCATCAGTTTTTACTGCTGAACTTTACGCTATCTTCCGATTTTAGACCAGGTGTTACGGTCGAGGAGACGCAAATACGTTGTATTTACTGACTCACTGTCGTCTTTGCAAGCACTAACATCATTTGATTTTCACCCTCATCGTCATATATTCTGGAACTTATTCGAATAAGATGCACAGAGCACACTGCCAACAAAAACAATTAACACTGGCATGGGTGCCCAGCCACGTGGGAGTGCCTGGCAATGAGCAATGTGACACTGCGGCAAGGATGCGTCACGGGGTATCTGCCGTCAGGAATAAAAGTGCCTTACTCTGACTGTTTCCTGCCATCAGGCAGTATGCATTCGAGTCTTGGCAACGGAGATGGGACAATGATCCCAGGGCTCCAATTGCGCCTTATGAAGCCCAGGATCGGCGCGTGGTCATCGGCCAATGCCAGGTGCAGAACGGACGAGGTTGTTTTAGCCAGATTGCGTATAGGACACACTCACTCCACTCACTCGTTCCTTCTGAGAGGTGAGAGCCACCGAGTGCCCGCGATGTGGGGAACACCTCTGTTAAGCATGTTCTCACTGACTGCCGGGACTTTGAGATTGAGAGGAGGGCTCACTTCCCGCAGATTTTTCACTGGGTCCCTTATTGGTGAGTCGCCGTCGTCGATGTGGCAACAATATCGGCTTTTTAAAGAGTATCGCATTCAATGTCATTTATTCACCCTCGTAGTTTTTTTCTCACTTCATTTCTGTAGCAACACACACAAATGGTAACACCACGGGTTAGTACTTTTACGTATAAACCTCCTTTTATTAGCACCTGACCTGTTGCAGCCCTCACAGTACTTCATTTAATGTTATGGGCGCCATATGACCCAGCTGTCGGTGCGCCCAAAAACCCCAACAATGATGATGATGTCCCACAGAGCACAGGGACGGTCGCCCCGTTCACGTCAGATCACCCCCTCACCAGTGAGTTGCCAGCCAACCTACATAAGGTACATATGTAGATATGTACCTACATATATATGTACATATGTCAGTTGCTGGAGCGTCTCAGGGGAACCGATCCCAAGCGTTCACCGGTCCGCTGCCGCTGCACGGTTTTCTAAGCGGGCCGAAGCCCAACGCTCTACCAACTGATTTCCGGGCGGCTTGTTCATTTTTTTGGGGAGCTGGGGGGGGGTAGAGTTAGGCAGACTAAGTCAAGTGGGACGGGGTCAGGGGCGTAGTCAGGGTGTCGCCCAGGGGGAGGGCGTCGCCTCGAAAAGGGCCCCTGCGACAGCGCCAAAGGGCCTTGGTGGGTAAAAATGGCCCTGCTTGTTACAGAATCGTGTCCTCAGGGGGCCCCTATCGGGGCCTCAGGGGGAGCGGCCGTCCCTGCCGCCCCCCCTTGGCAACGCCCCTGGACGGGGTTATGCGCTTCCCAAAACGTTGCACCGTGCTCATCTACCCAGAGCGTGATGAACCACTAGACCTAGATGTCGCTAGTGGGTATTTGAGCCGGCGGTGGGAAGATGTATAGATGGCAGCAGCTTCGCTAGGTATAATCGCGGCCGGAATTGATCCCACTAACGTGCCCCGAGGCTGGATGGTATCCTGGATTTTTGTTTTGGGGGCCAGGCTGACGAAGGGAGGGGGGTCGGCAGGCTGATGGGGGCGACATGTCACTCGCAGTATTTGTTTCCCTAGTGAATGGGCGGCAGTTTCGGAAAAATGGAGGCTTGAATCACATATTGGATGAATGCTTTAACGCAGGGGCGGCACGCTATGGGCAGGGGCGACAAGGTGAGAGAAGAACTGATACTAAAACCTGATTGAAACTTATTTGTGTCCTCGATGGGTGCCTGCGACGGTCAATTAATTCCAAAACCCTTGTCGGGGGACGGCACTTTGGAGTCGAAGTGTTGGGAGGAAGGGGGGGGTGCTGAGGCGCTGCCCCATTGGGGTACACTGCTGCTCAGGCTGCTTGCGTTTTGTAGCAACGATACAATATTTATGTCTTAAAATGGTTCAAAGAAGTTTATAAAAGTGTGTACTAATTGGTCTTTTGCGGTAAAAATTTGTGAGAAATTGATATTTATGTAGGCATCCCCACTTTGGCAACCACACATTTGTTTTTTTAGCAGTTGTGCATCCTATCTAGTATTGCTGTTTTGATTGGAGTTTGAATGATATCCCTTTTAGAATCCAGTTGGTACTGTCTTTCTGTTTTTAGCAAGCCAGAAAAAGTCTAGGAACTATTCTCAACCAAATACCCAAGCAAATATATATTGCAAAAGGGTATGTCGCACAAACCTTGTGTGTGTGTGTGTGTGTGTGTGTGTGCAACGACACACACGCACAAACCTACATCTTTTGGTTTCGAAATCGTGCTAAATATTTCTCTGGAAATATTTTTCCTAAAATATTTCGTGAATGTTTGTATTTTGCAGGTAAGAAGAGTGTAACCACCCAGTACATTATGTGCCTTTGGCTGATTTCAGACAACGAATGTGACTGACGGAATCGGAATCAGACATGCAAAGGTAGATTACGGAATATGACCTGGTTTTTTCCGAGATTTGTTTCAGGGTAGACCGAATAATTCACCATGGCTACGGATGGTTCGTTCTGCTTCATTTATTCCTTCTTGATTCGAGAGATAGCTTTGTCCGACTGCAGTATTGAACTGATATGAAGAATTGGGAAACCGGAGCGCACACATGGCGCTTTTGCGAGTATTTTGAACATTTTGTGTTTGGAATATAATTCAAAATGACTCCATATAAATATTAGAAGGAAAAAATGTTCATGTCTGGAAGATTTAGCCTTATATAAGTCTGCATTATGAGGGTAGTAGGGTACGCATGACGAAACACACACATCAGGTGGAATTGATGACGGAAATGGTGGGTGTAAAAGTTGGCTGTGCACCTAAGCTTGTTGAAACTGGAGGTGAGCTGGACATGCCTGGTTTGGCTCCTGTCTCTAAAACTAATTGAAAAGCCGTATAGAGTCGCATCTCCCTAGCAGGGCGTGATTTACCCCGGGTACACGAGCGGCTTCGTTACTCTCTATCTACGTACCATAGCGCAGAATCAGACTTATGAATTCGTATAACCGGGAGTCTGCCTTCAGGACTCTTCAGTCATCAAATTCCTGGAATCCTGGCACCAAATTCCTGTAATTCTGCCCCAAATTACTGTAATTCAGGCAACAAATTCCTGGAATTCTAGCACCAAATTCCTGTAATTCTGGCACAAAGTCCATGGAAGTCCTGGTTCCAAATTCATGAACCTGTTGTGCCGTCCCCAGATCCGTTCTTCCTCTTTGATCGCCTTGCTACGCTTTTCTGTACAACAATCGGGCAGCCGACTTTAACAAGTTCTGGCTGAAATTCTGCAGTTTGATGTTTCTTATGCGACGTTGAACTTTTTGTTCTATTTTCGTTCTAGCATGTTGAGAAGTATGATATAGGATGTGAGATGGAATGAATGAAACCATCGTTTTTTAATGCGACGCGAAATTGGAGTACTTCGTTTTGATGTACTTTTCTCTTCTTTTACCGCGCAAACCCCACATGTTTTATCGTATCAACCTGACAAGTGAAAGGCCACGATTGTGTAGACCTTCATCGAATGCAGGCGAGTGTGAGTCTGGCAGTAATTTGCTGTGCAAATGAAACTAGTACTTTGCTTGTACATTAGAATACTCCATCTGCAAATTATTTTACACATTCTTCCACCCTTCAAGTGAACACTGAAAGGGCGCCTGCAGAGGACCGCTAGACCGGTCCTTCCCTTTCGAGAGTAATGATGGAAAACGCTGTTGAATACACGGTTCCTATAGATACGGTTCGGACATGACAGCCAGCTGACTGCCTAACTTGGCAGCACGTTGAGGATATGGTAGTATTTTGAAGGGTTTTGTTCAAGATAACTTTGATTTTGCTAGCACAAGGTAGAAAGTAGCGTTTTGATTAGTAAATCGAAACGTTTGAAACATAATTCTGAAGGAATTAGCATGAAGTGCATCGTAGATTTTCCTTGTTATAAAAGCGCTTTAGAGAGTAAAAACTGCACCCAGAAGATAGCCTGATCAATTTTACATACCAAAAATAAAAAATATACCCTTAAGCACCACTTACCTTTTCCCACTGGCCCGTGCCCCAAACCCCTGCAAACAGTCCCATTGGAATTACATGTTAAATTTTGCTGCCAAAAACTGTTAGAACCAGAAATGAAACCTTCAAAACCCCAGAATTCTAGAGAAGTATCTCATGTCCACCCCCTGGTTGAATATTTCCAATGTGCGTCAGACGGATCAAAATAGCTGAGTTTGATTGCTAGTTGTACTTGGCTCGTGATGAATATTTGACAAAGCTTCCGAAGCGGATGTCTGACTCGTGTTATAACCAGCGCCAGCGTCAGTTCGGCGTACCTGCCGACCTCCCAAATCATCAACTTCCTGAAGGCCCATTCCGGGAGTCCAAATCCTGGATGTCTGCTCGAAAATGATTGAATCAAACTTAAAGGGAATGTGGTACCTTGGTCGAATCATGGAATTTAGTAAAATTAGGCGTACTTTTAGCCAAAAATAACAAAACCACTCATGATTTCTCTGAAAACTGCTACAATAAGCTCAATAAATTGTTTTTAAAAATACACCTTTTGAAAAAGAAATAAATATCAGCCTGTGGATGACATCACGATCTGGTAACCACTACCATACTTGAAACGCTTCAAGGGCTTCGATTGGCTGATGCTCATCGTGACGTTAGCATATGTCGTCACACCAGCAGCTCACAACAATGGCCGCCCGGCGGCGGGCTGATGGGGGGCTGGTGTCAGGTAGGTTTTAGCTTTTTTCTACGGAAATATCGAGTTCCAAGACATATGAATATGGAGTACCAGGTTTTCCTACTTTCTTTACAACTTGGCTATCTCAGTTAAAGTCACGTTGTGAAGGTGCCACATTCCCTTTAAGTGCATTGCTAGGCGAGATGGCCCCGTAATATCTGTGCCTCCTTATGTTACTATCTGAGAACTTCAAAACGATATTTAACCCTTTTCCCATAAGCCACTCAGCTATTTCCACCCCCGAACAAACCCAGCTATTTCTGAGCAGCGCTGCATATATAACTCTGTGGCGATGCTGCCGTTCCACGAAGGCAAGTGCGACATGTCCATGGTAATGACACGATCGCTGGGCCCCGGCATCTGTGTTCCTAGAAGACTGTGGAGCGGGTGCTAGCAGTCGTTCCTGGCGTGCAGGCTCCAGCTTTGCAAGTGTCAAAGGAGTGGCATTAAATTATGCTGGTACGCACGACCACTGAATTTGCATACAACAGGCTTTTGTCCATAGATGTATGCAACATTGTGCTGTTGTAGATTGCCTTAAAGGGAATGTGG
Organism: Lepas anatifera; assembly: GCA_034440635.1. NCBI lineage: Eukaryota > Metazoa > Arthropoda > Thecostraca > Lepadidae > Lepas > Lepas anatifera. Next base: position 126,435 of record JAOTON010000214.1, read on the forward strand.
CACCTTGGTCGAATCCTGGAATTAAGTGAAATTAGGCGTACTTTTAGCCAAAAATTATGAAACCACTCATGACTTTTTCCGAAAAATGTACAATAAGCTCAATATTTTGTTTTTAAAAATACTCCTCTAGACAAAGAAATAAATATCTGCCTGTGGATGATGTACGATCTGGCAATCAGTACCATAATTGAAACGCTTCAAGGGCTTTGATTGGCTGATGCTCATCGTGACGTCAGCACATGTCGTCACACCAGTAGCTCACAACAATGGCCGCCGGCGACGGGGGGCTGATGGGGGCTGGTATCAGGTAGGTTTTAGTTTTTTTTCTACGGAAATATCGAGTTCCAAGACAAATGAAATATGGAGTACCGGGTTTTCCGACCTGCTTTACAACTTGGCTATCTCAGTTAAAATCACGTTGTGAAGGTGCCACATTCCCTTTAAAAATGAGCCCGAACACACTGGAGCACTTGTATCGAGCTCGAGCGTTTGTGGAGTAGTGTTAGATTCTGCACCGAACTATATCTGCTGGACAGCTTTCCTTGCTGAAAATTCGTCGTGGAACAGAAATTGCCCGGATTAATTCTGGTTCCTGAGTGCAGTTTGTGATAAGCTGCCGTATCATGAAGGTGGCTGTTTTGACTTCCAAACTCTGTGAGGTATGTTATTTATGACAACTTTAGGTACAATACGTCTTTGACAATGGAAACGCTAAGTAAAGGTTTAATAATTCGTGGGAAGTTTAACTAAGGATGGTGCAATAATCTTGCTGAACTCTGATTTTCCAAATTACCCCTGATAAAGTCAGGCTGAAAGTGCATCTCCATCATTGTTAACATGAACTTTACACAATTTGTTGGTATGATTGCAAGGAAAATACATTCGAATATATCCCTAGCTGAATTACCATATATAATCAAGTATCTACGCATCCTCGTTCTCGGAGGCTGACTCTGGTTGACAATTTGTGTACACTCCTAACCCGTGCTGACAGTTGACAATTTGCTAGCACTCGTAACGCGTGCTGACAATTGACAATTCGTGTACACTCGTAACACGCACTGACAGTTGACAATTTGTTAACACTCGTAACGCGTGCTGACACGCGGCAAGTGCGTAGGCTATCCGGGCGATAATCACCCACTCTCTGTGTGTCAACTCATCCCTGCGAATTCAGGTGATTCATATCTCTGTCCCGGAATCGATTCTTGTATCACTCGGGTGCGGTCCGCACTCATGCTCGGTTTATCGCATTACGGACAGACTGTTTAGTCTGGCAGTGTAATTAGCAGCGAGTTTCCGGCCTCTGTCTGCAGATGTGATCAGTGCAGGTTTAAGACATTGGCGGACGCAGGGGGGGGGCATTCCGGCCATGGCCCCCCAAGGCGCTGGAGGGGGAGGGTGGGCAAACTATCTTTTGGCCCCCAAACGCCCGCGAAATTTTCGAAAAAGATGTTTACACTAGGTCTGTAGAGCAAAAAAATCTTCGCTCCCACCCCCCCCAGGAGGAGAGGCACACATGGGTTTCCCCCCAAAACTCGGGTCTGCGTCCGCCCCTGGTTTAAGATGAACATTTCATGGTTCGTTGGCTATTATGGATGCATAAATATATTGAAAAAATGCAAAGTATTCCTTTTTATATTTTTAGCTCGGTCGTTTGCTTCACACAAACATTTTCTTGATCAAGATCGTCATTGTTTTCTTGAAGTTTCTGGATTATTCTTTAGAATAATTTAATTTTGAAAACAAGGGACACTTTAAAATTTATATTGTGCCATGCCTGCTACCACAGAAAATGTCCTGCAATGAAGACACTAGGCCAGATTTACTAAGTAAAGTTGTCTTAAAAAAGTTCCTTGAAGGTAAACTTTATCTGTATGAAAATAAAAATATCAGCACTCTACGCATACAGCGCACAGAGTTGTAAACTTTGTGTCACAACAATGTTCATACGTGTCTAATTGATACCCGCCCTTTTAAAAAAATTGAAATGCAGCTCATTGACATCAAATGATTTTTAATCACATCGCGCAAGCCATACATTTCATTGAGACTGCTGCTAACTTAACTTTAGGATCAAACAGTGCTAAAATACAATAAAATATGAGAAATATACAATAACACTGAATACACACCAACAGGTAATTCAGGAGAACAAAAACGAAAAAAATTCTTTCAGAAGTCACTCACAGTGTACCCACGGCGCAGGATATACAGGTATATATAAGTAGGCGTTATACATCAACAAGGAAGTTTTCAATGCTCCTGGGGCATTATTTTCAACCCGCCTTGACAGTGCACTCACACCCGGTAAAAGGGAACAGAACAGGCGGCTTGGTTGCCAAATTGTCGGAAAGTTGGGGATCTACCGAGTCCGACTTTGCTTCGTATTGCGCTATTAAAATAACAACGTGTAAATATAAATTACACCCTTCAATATTGCTGTCCTGTCTTGCAAACCCTGCAAGGTGCAAGGCTAGTGCAAGGCGTTCATGTTTTTTTAGAAATTAGAGAAATTATGCGTAATTATGTCATAATATGATATGATATCAAAATATAACTGTATTAAGCATATAATGATGTAGTTATATATATATATAGATAAATTATAAATATAGTAGTGAAATGAAAATTACATATATTCTAAAAAGTGAATGCGTTTGTAACTGGGTTAACACCTGCTGGTTTTCAATGCAAATAAACAAATTGATACATCTAAATAATTCGACCATTTCAGGAACACAAATCCTCAAAACTCTTATCACGGTTGAAGAGAGTGTTCCACTCAAACAATGAGTTTTGAACTGCGACGGACGCTTTGTGGAACGTTTCGAGGAACCACTATTGACCTATTTCTTTTCATGCAAAGTTCCCTGTGGGTACTAAATGTCCGCTCAACTGACATTTTAAAACAAATGACCCTCAAGGCCTCAATTCAAACCACGAGGGAATCTTCTTCCGTCCCGCCGCCGCGCACATCACGTGATAAATGAATGACTTCTTGGAACGAATGAATGATTTAGCAACGACTTCCCTGTCGCAATAACATTACATGCCACGGTGGCCTGCCTCGCAATGAGGTTCGCCAATTTTTCCAGTTGCAGGTGGTGCTGAAGGTAATTGTCACCCACCGTCCAGTATCCGCCATTGTACCGGATGTGTTTCTGGTGGATTTTGCTACTAATTGTCTAATATCGGAATGGGGGTTTGCACCGTTCCGGGATGGTGCTAGACGCCTGGCTGTTTTTAGCGGATTGGCTGCGTCTGCCCATACTTGTATTCATGAATAAATCTTCGCTGTTCTGTTGCGGGGTACTTTGGCCGTTTCAGGTTTGCCGCATATCGATGGGGGGGAAGTGCCCCTTATAATCCTAGCGGAAGGTCCTTGAGACCCATAGGCGGATCCAGGATCGTCGATCGGGGGAGGGGGGTAACATTGCGGGGGGGGGCATTTGGACCTAGGGGTGCCATTTTTGGCCGTAAGTCTATCAGGTGGGCGCCAAATCCTATCGCGGGGCGCCGATTTTCGCATCTTGGGGGGGGGATGTGAAGCGACATTTCAGGAGGCACCATCGACCCTTGAGAGGAGCGCCGTGACCATTTTAGTGGGCACTTGCCCCCTTTGTCCCTGGATCCGCCTATGCTGAAATCAGCGCTAGGGAGGGGCGAAACAAATATTCGGGGCCCCTCTTAGGTCCACGCTCGGGAGTCGCTAAGGCCAACACTGGGTAGTCTCTTAGACCAACACTGGGAGCCCCTGAGGCCAATAATTTGAAGGTTCATGAGTAAAGACCTCAGGGCGCCTGGGACCAATCTTACGGGAGCTTTGAGATCAACACCAGGGTTGAAAACTGCCATTTTGGCATTCTAATGGTGACAGCCCAGGTGGGCAGGTGACAAAATTAGCTGGTTGTTTGTCTAGACGAATAACGGAAATAGCCAAAATTTGACATGCATTTAAACTCGCAATGTTTTTCACAACTAAGATGGTCCGAAGCATCCTTGGTATTATAATAACTAAACGCGCAATTTTGAGTCTGGGCTGGTGAACATTTATGATTTGGAATTTTAATGGTGACAACATGACTTGATCAACACTCAGGGATTCTGAGGCCAGAAAACTAGCGGGGGGGGTCTTTTTATATCTCTTTTAGTAGCGGGGACCCCCGCCATTCTTGTTTTAATGGGCGTGAAATATTTCCAAACTGAACCATTTGCTAGATGCCTATTCTAAGCATGCTGAGTTTGACCACTGTAACTCAGTGGAAAATTCGGGGATGGAGCACAGATGTGGCGTGGTGAACCCGCCAAGCAAACATAGCCGCCCTGTCTCAAGGTCAGGGAATGGTCTAAACTTTGAGTATATTTTGCGAGCGTTTTTGTTGCAGTGTTTATAGATACTAGAGGGTATAAGTGTGCCTGTAAGGTGGAATACATCAGATCGGTCCAGCATTCGTCTCGTCTCTCCAGGCAACACCACACAGAACCTAGACTTCCCTTAGAGCATAAAGTGGCCGCCTGACAACCTAAATGGTCTGACGAGAGCGAAATAGCCAGAGATAACTAGGTAAAAACTTTGTTAGCCTTAGTCTACCAATTTGTGAACTCCCCTTCATCACCAATTTGATGTCGCGCTCAAGGTTGAGTCACGCTGTGCTCGGCCGCCCTGCCCCATCCCCCCCATTCAGGCCTGGACCACCAGGTTTTTCACCTGTCAGTTCTGTGACCGCCGCTTAAGCAACAGCTTACATATGTGCCTCCGGAACAAACCCTGCTGATGGAAGTCTGGAAAGGGTGGCTGGTTCGCTCCTTTTCTCACATGCTGAATGTCCGCTCTGTCAGCCCGCCTTTACGTGAGGCACCCTAATTCTATATACAGGAGCGTAGCCAAGGGGGGGCGGCAGGGACAGCCGCCCCTCCCTGAGGGGCCCGAAGGGCCCCCTGAGGACACGAGCCGCGGGAAGCGCGGCTCGCCCGCACCATACTATGTGGCCAGATTTGGCACTTTATACCAGACAGGGCCCTCTTAAGCCCTCTTCAGCACTCTATTCTGTAACAAGGAGGGCCATTTTTACCCATCATAGCCCTTTGGCGCTGTCGGAGGGGCCCTTTTCGGGGCGCCGCCCCTCCCTGAGCGAAATCCTGGATACGTCCCTGACTATATAATACCTGCACATAATACGTGAGGCACCGGTGGCGCCCTCTATCTAAATTGATTGATTCCTGTATTAGTTCTCTAACGCAACACCAGGTGACACCCCCCGGCGAAGAATCATGAGGAGAATTGTGTAGTGAGCTCTGCTCCGTATGAAGCTGGTGTCTTCGTTCATAATTTCTGATAAGAAAAGTAAAGAAGCGGAAGCAACAGCAAACAGGATCATGATGCTCAAAACTGTTGATAAATAAGTACACGAAGTTGCACGAAATATTGACGTGAAAATAGCCTATCAGCATAATGGGTAGGCAGGGGAGAGGGTGGTAAGACGGGCATGGTAGGTAAGACGGGCACAGGCTCTGTGGAACACACCATTTATGGTATAAATGTCCCATTACTTGCACTAATGCATCTTGGAATGCCCTATCATGAGCCAAAAACACAAAGTTCTAACCTTTATTGTTTTGTCAAAATTTTAGAAAAACGAAATTAGTGGTTCACCCTATCATTGTTAGTAGTTTTGAGTGTAACATTCTGGCAGTGTCGGGTCCTATTTGGAAGGCCAAATATGCAAAACCTGTCTCGGGAGAGCGTTAACACACATTACGTGATTTAAGTTTTATGTTACCCCAGCAGGGTGACCCCCAAGAATGAGATTTTCTAACATATTAACATGGGGCAAGACAAGCACGTAGTGAAATACTATAACATCACCATACAAATTATAATCTTTATCGCTGCGTTTTTGCATGGTTGAAAGGAATCAGCCTGAGAATCTGCTGCAAACCGGCTGAGGAACTTGTAATGATTGATTGTTAGAATCCAATCAAAAATTATGATTTTATGGAAATTCAGCAAAATAGTTTTCTCTCGACTATTTAATCGAAACAATGCATTGCAAAGTGTTTCAGAACTCATTTTTGTTCAACGTGGTAAGGTTTTTGTCAAACAGTTCTTGCATATGATAAACAACTTTCATAAAACCCTTCTTACCCCGCCTGTTAGGGTAAGACGGGCTTTTGCAGCATTCTACAATAAACGTTACTGCTGCTAGGAATATGTACGGATCCTAGTATATTTAAGCGCAGGAACAAATAAATGTTTACTGAACCTTAAAACAAAATTGCATTACTGTCAAATGAAAAGCGAGTGAGACACACAGTCTCAAACACAACTATGCCAGTCTTACCACCCTCTCCCCTACTTACTCCTAAGGAATAAACATCTACCCATTGGTGTATCCAAGAGCAGCTTTTGGAGTGGGCCAAAGCAATGTTTTTGGGGAGGGGCTAATTTGAGAAAAGTCACAAAAATAGTGATTTTAAAGAAAAAAGCTAGAATTTGGTTCTTTAGGGCATGGCTGGAAATCTTTTCTCGATCCAAGGGGGGAAGGGGGGTCCTGGGTGGTTTAACGCTGGCACGGCCATACACGCCCTATACAAATCCTATGGTAGACCCTAAATCCAGGGAGGTCCTGACCCCCCAATCATCCCGGGATTTCCACCCATGCTTTTGGGGGCCAAAAGATACTTTTTAGGCTTTGGAGGGGACCACGGCCCCTTTTGGGCCCCCTTTGATCCGCCAGTGCATCTACCTACGGTGAATTTGCAAATGGTTTTTCAAACTCCTAGAAAGTTTTGATAGGCTAATGTAGTAAAAGAAAAACTTATGACAAAATATTTCCATGGGAATCGTTGTTCTTCTCCTCATGGAAAAGAGTAGGTATATCAAGTCAATTCTCTTTAAATCTGTTACTGTTAATCATCAGTATCAAACTAAATTTATCAGAGGAATAAGCTTAGTCCGATTCCTTCTGCTTCTAAGACACCAAATAAATGATTCAATGATATATAACCTTTCATTTTCCACCAAAACATATATAAGCTCCTTTCCAATGTTGCATATGACTCGAGTGCGTCGCCTCCTGACTGTGCTCTTGTTTGCAGTTGCTGCAACACGGCTACCAAGAAGTAATCCGATTCTTGAGCTAGCAACTTTCTGCAGAAACATGAGGGCACGCTCTGGGTCAGAATTCACATGTCCTTGTATGTGATAGAATTGATAGCGGGTGAATTCAAAGTAGCACCGCCTCCACATGATGTCAAATTCCTGCAGCACATCGACACAGATACCGGGGTCTCACAGTTTCACGGCCTGCTACTTGGAAGAGAAGGTGAACCACAACCTCTCCCCACTGTCCAAATACCAAGCAAGGCCTTCATGACCGCTTCTGAGTTAACAATTTTCACGAAACCGAACCGGAGCCCATTTCAGCCCCATCTTCAGTTTGTTAATGGTTGATGCATGTATGTCTTTGTGTGTCCTTAACCAATCGACCATCCTAATCCTTGAACTACCTGGAGGCAGCGAGCGCATGCTTCTTGGGAAACAGCCATCCCTTCAGGCAGGGGCATCGCTACAGTTTTTTGTTGCAGAAGGAAAGAACTCTTGACGTAGCGATGAGCTGAAGGGAGGATGGAACCCGAGCTTGATCGAATAACGCTACTAATACCGTGCAAAAAAAAACTAAACATGAAAACGTATTCGTGGCTTCACGCTGGTAACGGGGAAGAGAAGCAACAAAGCTAGGTCGAGTCATACAGTTTAAGGGTCGCCCCTTGGCTTACGGGTTAAAGTGGGGGGGGGGCGTTCTGCTTTCATCCGTTTTGATGTCCCTCCAGGTGATAACCAACATTCTTTGGTGATAATGATCCCCACAATCTTTATCGTCCCTTTCCATCGTCTTATTTATTACGAAGGCGCTTGAAAAACTGTCGTTCTTGTGTGGTTAAGTGTTTAAAACAGATGCAAATGCAAAGGAAGCAAAAGCCTACGTCCCGACCAGTGAGAGAACATCGTTGGTCTAACCTCGGTATTGTAACTGTGGGGCTGTGCCAGTTCCGAAGGTTGCCAGTTTCATTTCCTGGTCTGTACGGTTCCACGTCTCCAACTCGAATACCGCTAAGTTTTGCTTCCAGGTAACAATTCGCACCGAGTGCTTCTCGGAACCCAAGCCGGAAACGTCTTTCTCTGGGCAGTTTCCTCAGGTCGCTGATGGCTTCGATGAATCGACTGAGGCTCGGAAGGTTGTATATCTTGTCAGACGTAGCCCTGGAGCCTTATATAAAAAACAACTTGGTCGGCTCTTATCGCTCTGCGCTCTTTCAGGTTCCACTTTCCGCAGAGGACGACTTAAGGACGGCTGTTTCAGGAGAGGTAAACACCTGTGTTTGTTAAACGGGTGCTTAATGGGTTGACATGCTGAAACAATACGCATATCTTTTCATAAGAGGCCGGAGAAATTTCAGTGAATTTCAGAACTGATGTTTGTTTCACACTGCCTGACAAAAAACCGGCAGGCTTAAATAACCGTTGAGCTAAAATTAGTATAACAAGATGTTGTTGGCTCCGCTGAGAATGCCGGGGAAAGCTTGAAGTTAAACCATTATTTTGGGTGTCGAATAAGAAATGATTTCAAACCTATTGAGAATACATCGGGAAGAATGCACTTGTGGTGCGCCGTGCTTTTTTATCGCTAGATTCCACCGCATTTTGCATTTAAGACTTTACCTGCAATCGAGTGAAATACCTGTTGCTGGTAAATATTTACATGCACCCTATTGCAGAACAAGGAAAAGGGGGCGAAAATCACCCATCCTGTTTTCCTAACAGGGAAAGAACAACAAGGAAACTCACCGCCACACATTTTACCTTATTCCTGATTGTTTTGATGTTTCTCATCAAATTATTTAGGTAAGGTTATACGAGGTCAAGGAACTATTTAAGATCAGATTACCCGATCTCAAAACCTAAAACCATGTGTTTGAAACGATGTTTGCCGCCCCGGTAGCTCAGTTGGTAGAGCGTTGGGCTCCAGCCCGCTGCTCAGAAGCATGCAGTGGCAGTGCATGACCAGACTTGTGATCGGTTCCCCTGAGACGCTCCGGCGCTCAACCGTTTACCCAACGTAGGTCGGCTGGCAACTGACTGGTGAGATGGTGACCTGAACTGTCATTTTGCTTTGTGGGACGTTAAAATTTGGGCTTCTAAATTAACCCTTCATTGTGGGAGTTGCTTGTTCGTGTGGTGGGGTTAGGGTCTCCGTGACAAGTCAATCGAGGACTTTAGTGAGACTCCGACTCCAACAGCCGTACTGGGAACAATATGGACAACATTTATACGATTAAAAAATGCCAAAGGACATTGGCGAACCAATTAGTTTTCAAGTTTCCTATATGATGAGGTCATTAGGGTGTAAAAAAATCTGCGGTCTCGATAATTTGGTTTCGTGTTGACTAAGGCTGGGCAAGATTTTATGCTCACCCCATTATAAGTCAACGGGGAAAATAGAAAGGGCCCTTTTCCAGTAAATACAGTCGAGAACAAGTTAAAAGTCCTCAAACCAATTATTCTGCTTACGTTCCGGAACATCAAGCAGAATACTTCAACCTTTGACGTCCCAGAGATCATGTAAGCAGGATGTTATTCTTTTGCTGATAATTGCACTAGATCGAGATAGAACTGTCATTTCAATGTCAGCGTGTTTGTCTTGTCACTGGAAATCGATTAATGTGCATTATGAACATACCATGTTGAAACGTGACCGTGACCTGGCTTGAGGTCAACACATGACCCTGACCTGGCTTGAGGTCATGCCACTGTCATCATTTGACCAACCCTCGTCTTGCTATATATATATATAGGTCAACATGCCCTGACCTGGCTTGAGGTCATGCCACTGTCATAATTTGACCAACCCTCGTCTTACTATATATATATATATATATATATATATATATATATATATATATTAATACATATTATATATGTATATATATATACATATTAATCGATTTCCAGTGATAAGACAAACACGCTGACATTGAAATGACAGTTCTATCTCGATCTAGTGCAATTATCAGCAAAAGAATAACATCCTGCTTACATGATCTCTGGACGTCAGGTTGAAGTATTCTGCTTGATGTTCCGGAACGTAAGCAGAATAATTGTTTTTGAGACTTTTAACTTGTTCTCGACTGTATTTACTGAAAGAGCCCTTTCTTTTCCCGTTGACTTATAATGGGGTGGCATAAAATCTTGCCCCTTGTAAATTATACTTTTTAACCCTATTTTTAACTTTAATATTGGTTGTGTCCTTTGGCATTTTTAATTGTATAAATTTTGTCCATATTGTTGTATTTTTATTTTTATTTTTTAATGCTTTTTTTCATGCTTTTCCTGTTTCCATTTCCTTCGACTGTTTGACTGGTTTTGTTTTGTCGGTATCTGTCTTAATAGTTCCTTCCTTTATTAATATTTTTTTTGGGGTGTTTTTTGTTTTTGTTAGACATGGTATTTTCGCCTTTCTTTTCTGCATAGGGTGCATTAAATATTTACCGTTTTCGATTGGTGTAATAATGTAATCGATGCCGCACAGTGATTCTTCCGATGTATTCAATGGGTTTGAAATCATTTCTTATTCGACGCTAATAATAGTTTACTTGCTTTCTGTCTTCTATCTTGTTATATTAACTTTAGCTGGTTATTTACTCCGATTTAAACCTCGACAAGGGCAGTCCAATAATGTCTATATGTATGCTGGAGTTCTGCTAAGTAATAATCTACAGAGGGGAGTCTGTAGTGCTCTAGTGTAATCTTATAAAATCTCTTTCGACCTCTGGTGGTCTGAATATTCCCCTGACTTAAACATAGCTGACATAATTTCGCTAAGTGTCCTTAAAAGCTGTCAACTGCCAACTTAGTTTGTAAAAATTACGGAAAACTAGAAAGTTGAACATTTTCAAAACTGACAGTGGTTCCCATTCAGGCTCGAGCAATCACTTCGATGTGAGAAGGTATCACGATCTGGCGTTTGAGCCACTCATTCCCTGCGGTGGGATCATCGCTCTCTCGCTCTCTCTCTCTCTCTCTCTCTCTCCTCTCTCTCTCTCTCTCTCTCTCTCTCTCTCTGTCTCTGTCTCTGTCTCTGTCTCTCTTCTTGTCTCTGTCTCTGTCTCTGTCTCTGTCTCTCTCTCTCTCTCTCTCTCTCTCCCTCTCTCTCTCCCTCTCTCTCTCTCTCTCCCTCCCCCTCTCTCTCTCCCTCGTGCGACTCCAGAACCCCATTTCGTGTGGGGAATCGTCCCAATCTCGGCGTAAGAATTGACCTCCGTTGGGGAAAATGAATAAGTCTCGTAACATCTGGCGCGTCGCACCAGGGAGCCCAGCATTTATTTAGCGGCTTGTGAATAAATGAAACGAGAATTCCGGCAGCTGGGACCTGGCTGCAGCCCACGTGCCGGCAGGCCCAGTCAGAATCGGGCTTCGATCGCTTACATTTCATGGAGTAGATCACATGCAGCTATATTTGGTAGTTTGTATGTAGAGACTGTCTATAAGTGTCCTGCTATCACTAGGGTACTGAGTGCTCCAGTATGAGACGCTTGGGCGGCTTTTGCCCAATCAATCATCATAATCATCATCTCTGGGGTGCCTTAAATCACAAACGACGATTAATGGGCATGCAACTTTACAACATATTCTATCCTGGACCCTTCAACACCATAGGAAAGGTACATGCAGATTCGACAGTCTGCACATGGCGGAGGATCGTCTATCATTGTGCCAAGTCATGGGCGTCGAAAGCGGAAGTGGAGTGGGGGGGGGGCGTCTCCCCTACTCCCGAATCAGGGGGACGACCCCTAAAAATTTTGGACCTCGATTTAATATTTCCATTCTCCCTGCACTCCCCGTTATCTGTGTGAATCTGGGTGCATAGGTTTGTTGATGAATGGCATCGTCGTAAGATTTTCATATGCGACCACAATTTTCCAAAAATTTTCCCTCGCCCCTTTCTCCCTGTCATTGCCAGCCAAGGGGTTCCGTACCCCAGTAAAAGCTCGCGACGCCCCTGTACCACGTGCTGAAGGTAAGGGGAACATGCGCAGCTGGCGTTGACATACGGGTGACTTTCTTAGACTCTAAATTTTTCTATTTCTAAGCGCATCTTTTCACTGCCCAAATCGTGCTGTTGACTCCTTCCCAGAAATCGACTGTTTGTAACTATGTTCCGGAGTCAATTCTAAGTAGGGCACTTTTTTGCTCGTCCATTAAACTATGTTTAAGTGTCTTTTTCCCCAGTCATCTGAATTTATTCATGCCTTGGTATCTCAAACACACAAAAAGACCGTTTCTTTTAGATCTTTCTCTAGCTTTTAATTCATGTTTTGCCAGTATCATTTACACTTGGGGAGGAACATCCCAAACTATGGTGATGCATTTTATTGTTTTCATGCGAGATGCGTGTCATTTACTTGAAGCATATCGTGTTTATTTTTAGGCTCTGACTTCGCCTGTAAATGGATATGTATATGTTGGCGTAATGAATTAAAAAACATGGTTGCCCACAATGCATTTTTGTACCAAGCGAGCTTACAAAAAGTTTCCACGTGATGTCATACACCCGAATACAGATATATATATATATATATATATATATACTATATATATATATATATATATATATATATATATATATATATATATATATATATATATATATATATATATTTTTTAAATTCCCCTACCCATAATCAGGTAGGCAGGAGTGCCCTTACCTTTCCCGTGTGCCCAATTGTAGGTTGGCCTTCTCGCCGAAAAAGAAACTAGGAATCGTTAGCAAGTATGGCTGAAGAATTTTCTGGGTCACACCACTCCCCGCTTTATTTTTCTGTTGTTTTCTTAATCATGATACGCCTATGAACAATGGGCATCCTCCTACCTTCAGCATTAAATCAGGTATCTCCTTGGACATCACGCAAGACCATAAGCAAGCTTGTAACGTTGGTGGTGTCCAAATATACTTAGTCATTGGGCAAAAAATGGGAAAATTTTGTTACTGAAACAAATTGGCGCGGCTAAGCACGAACAGCATACAGAAATTTCAGTTTTCTAGGCATTTTAGCTTTCTAGGAATTTTAAACATTTTTCAACCTTGCGGAATATTTCAAGTTCCCGAATCACGTTTAGGCGTTAGTGACGTCACTGTTACAAACAAAAATCAAGAGATATATTTAATCTGAAAGACCAGAATCCATGTGGCAGACAATAATGGCAGATGACCGTCGCTTTTTACTTTCTCTGCATGCAACTGCGCTACTGGACCCTCGGATGCAGATTCCATCATTTGTACCCGATAACCTTGATCAGATCAGCTGTGCAACAATAGGTAGTTAAATCGATTTTGCAATTGTCAGCTGCCTGACCACTTGTTACGCAGAACAGTCAGTTGAATGACTGTTGCATCATCAATTTAAACGACTCTGAAGTTGAAGGAGGCTAGAACATTCCTGCAAAAAGTTCCGGTAACCTTTCTTTGTGCAAGAAGTCCGGCATAGCCTTCAATGAATACTGAAACACTGCAAATATCGAATCTTCAAGTCGTCTGGCAATTATAAAACTTCTTGCAACTGAATATCAAACCATTGGGAACTTCTTTGCTCAAAATATGTTTGTGCGGGTTTTTAACTTGCGTTATAGGTGGTCATAAACAATTGACAAGGCTTAAGAAAACAACCACGACGAGACCGGAAAAACTGTCAGAATAGAAGCCGTTTCTTACTTCGTTCGTCCCCGGCTTCTGATGTATCGAACATTTGTCACAACAAGAAACAAATTATCAAGAGTGATGCAAGTGGGGATGGGTAAAAAATGAGTTGAAATGTCGAAGTTGCCCCCTCCCCTGCCCCTGAAACCGTGGTTGTCAGTCCCCTTGGCATGTAGAATCAATGTGATACCAGACCTCACAACTTTAGGGAACCTTGGGCAGCCTAAAAAAGCAATGCATTTTATTGAAATATGTTATTTTAGTAATTAGTGTGCCTCGCGATTTTATGTACCAACATCAAACTCGCGCACAACTGGAGAGAGCACCTCCAGTTTCCTAGTCCTAAAGTTGCAAGTAGTAGCAAGTAGTACTTTGACTGCTTGTGACCTAACGAAATCAAACAAAGTATTCGAAATGTGATATTGCCTTCCAAGATTTGTACACAATGCTGGTATAGAAGTGATTTCCTGTGAATATAGCACTTATTTCACGATTTGATCTTTATCTGTCATGCTGCCGAGAAACAACTAGTATCATTGATTTATAAGCATAAAAAGAAAACTGAATATCGGGTAAGAAGACTCAGCTTAACACGCGTATTGACCGGGGTCTGAGCCACCTTCGCATTGACGGGGGGCGGGTACTTGTCCCCCTTAAGATCTCGAGAACCACGGTAGGTAGTGAAAAACGGTAAACGGCGTTGGGCTGCCCATCCACTTCTCCATCGAAAACATTTTTACCATTTTTTGTCAGGTCACATTTAAGGTCACGAGAGGTCAAAACATGCCCGTCATAAGGATAACATGTAAATTCAGTTTTTTGGCCATTACATCTGAACAAGTAAAGATAGAGCAAAACGACTTGAACTATATGAATCCTCTTTGCAAGCCGAACTGAATGATATATAATTTGACCTTGCTAAGTCAAATCAAGGATTTGACCTGACCTGAGGTCAGGTCAGGGTCAAATTATATAAAATGCATATCATTAGAACCACAAAGCTCAGGCAAGTCTGGATCACCATCCGTTACTGAATTATTCCGTAAAACCCATGTTTCCCATGTATTTTCAATGGAGAGGTCATGCCTCGTACCTGACCTTAGGTCATCGATATCAAAAATACCGGAACATCTTTTAGAGAACTCGGTGGGGCCATTATGTGATATGAGTTTCAATCGGATAAGTTCACCCTGCTCCGACGTATGCTATCTTAAACTTTTTTTAGGTTGGGTCCCTTGACCTGTACTGGTGACCTGACCTGAGATGACCTAACCTTAAAATTTTCACACAAGTTGTAAAAATGATGAGGGAAAAGGTATGCCAAGTACGGCGGCGCTACGCGCCGCCGTTTTTCTACTATCTCCGAAAAACCCGAGGGGGGCGGGTACCCGCCCCTCGTCAATGCGCGTGTTAACGTGCTTTCCTTCTTGCTATATCCACCACTCTCGCAAAACGCCTGCGTTCGCCGAAGCCCCCGATACCGACGATCTCTCTGAGTTTATCCCTCGACGGAGGGTGGATATACCCCAGCCCCCTCCAACAGCAAGCGCAGATCACCAGATGTGACGTCACACCTCGTAGCCTATAACATGGGAAAATTAAATGATTAATTATCCAAATTTTTGCAAAAAGAGGCCCAGAATCGAAAATGAAATGCTTATTTATTGCATTTGGAATGAAATATATTCCCGTGTATTCACACAAATTTGTAAGCGGGCAGTGCCATTAGCAGTAGTTTGACACACGGCCAAATGGTGAAGGAATTCCTCCACGCCCGTGTGCGGTCACTCGGGCGTGGGGGAATCCCTCTTGAACGTACCTTTAAGTAAAGGTATCTTGGGTATACCCAGCATCAGAGGTGACTGATGGCCTTTATCAGTGTATCGGATGCTCCTTCAACTATCGGAGCATCCAGGACTGGATCTGCTTGAAGGGGAGGGGGTATGGTAGGCGGAGGGAAGTGTGATGTGGTGTCTTCGATGCGGGAGAAAGTAAGTAGCCCTGTTCTAGCTGTCAGCACAGTTTTGTCAGCAGGACTTCTAACCTCTCCTCCGGAAAAAAAACATCAGCGCCATAATCGCCTCTTGTTTGTGCTAAGCAAAGGGAACTTAAACCTTTATACCATTAAAAAATATTAGGCTGCCACTTCGTGCACTTACTATTTTTCATCAGCGCAAATAGCAGGCCGTCAGCCAGTAAAACCTCTAGAACTAGTTCCCGGGGAGAGGCTACAGTCCTGTGACGTAGGCGCAACGCGGCTCGCTGATTGGTGCTGACAAAACTGTGCTGACAGCTGGAACAGGGCTAATATCGGTCTAATATCCATCCTATATAAAACATTGTGAAAAGAGTGCCCTATTGTGCTACATTGGATGGTAATTCTCTGTGCTGATGCATTTGTTGGTATTGTCACGGTAATATACTCATTAAATTCCAACAACACTGTCATTGTTTGATCTTTGCGCTCTTGATAAATCTAATATGGATTCTGGGTATGAATCTTAGGAATCCTAAAGATACAACTGTGACTTTTTCCATATCCCGTAGCTTAGTTGGTAGAGCGTTGGACTCCGGCCCGCTGCTCAGGAACATGCGGTGGCAGTGCATGACCAGGCTTGGGATCGGTTCCCCTGAGACGCTCCGGCGCTCAATAGTGTGCCCGACGTAGGTCGGCTGGCAACTGACTAGTGAGAGGGTGACCTGAGCGGGGCGGCCGTCCCTGTGCTTTGTGGGGCGTTAAAATTTGGGTTCTAAATTAACCATTCATCGTGGGAGTTGCTCGTTCAGGTGGTGGGGTAGGGGTCTCTGTGACAAGTCCCTTGATGACTGTAGTGGGACTCCGACTCCAACAACCGTACTGGGAACAACTTGGACAAAATTGGCAAAAATATACATTTTGTCATATGAAAAAACTCTGTACGATCATAAATAACAGGGCTTGCGAACTTAGCTAATGTCCATGCCAACACTCCCATTCTCGGATGGGCTAAGCACAAGGAATGTTGCAGCTGTGATAAAAGTATTTACATATTATCTTCTCAAGTTTCCTTGTTTATTGTCAGGGCTTAGAACCGAGATCTCCCACAGCTATGTATGTACAGTAGATTCCGGTGAAATAGACTATAGCCGATGTCGCCGCTTGGTAGAGGCTGACCCCTGCAGGTGTGCGTGCTGAGAAGGGGATAAACGCCGCGGTGTTCCTGGTACTGGCCCCGCGCGGCGGTACCCCGCGCGGCGGTGCGAGGGGCCGCGTGGTACCGGTGCGGGGCTCCTGCGGTCGGCGCTGCACTCTTCCCCGTGCTCTGAGGGGTCATGTCTGGCGTTTCCTTAGGATAGCACGCTTTCCTTCGTATGTTGTCTCATCCTGCCGCATCTCTTTTCTAGTGCCATTCGCTGGCAAACACAGGCCATTTTTATCCCGTCGGTTTGATGTTGAAATAATACCGACTTTTTATGAAGCCTTCTGTTATGACAGCTTTTCCCGCCTCCCAGGGAGTGTGTGGGAGAATGCAAATTTTTCTTGGGGGTAAGAGTGAGCTAAATCAAATTTTTTCAAAGCGATGGGGAGGCTACTTCAAGGAATGGGTCGCGGCATGCTTTTAACTTGCGAGTGAATGGTCGCGGCTACGGCAGAAAGGCCTAGCCAGGGTGTTAATTTAGAATTCGGACAGTTTCGTATGAAGCTTCATGTACGCAATCGCCCCTTGTAAATACCCACATGCTTTATGTGCAAGACCTCACCTGTTAGCGAGAACTGCCCTTCGCTAATCCGGAAATGGCAAACAGTGACCTGTGGTGCGGATGGTGGTACTATCCTCAGTGGGCGCAAACATTTACGTGAATGTTTTTTTTCAACAGAAAGTCCGTCGACGGCCTGCCTTTGGAGGGCACGGACCATGGTGCAAGAAAAACACACAATTCTCGGTAAAGTATGAGCCTTGATGAAAGAAATGATAATGCTTAGCTGGATGAAGGCCAGACTTGGAAGACCGCGTCATTACAGTGCCCACTCTCGGTTATAATATTCCAGTCAGATATGCCGATGCTATGCCCAGTCACCCACTTTTCGGACGAAAGCAAGGGGCCCTGCCTCCCCCTCTGTCGGTGGCAACGCGCATGCTGCAAGCTAACACTTAGGCTTACTAGTGTCCGAAGATTTATCATCGTGTTATGAAAAACATAGTCGGTGTGCTGTCATTTGATGTGTGTTTGTCATATTAAATATAGGATCGTTTCAGATTTTGCACCAAGGCCCTCTTCTGCAGGATAATATATAGGGATCAGGTATTTATGGATCGGGAATCGAGAGTAAATCCGAAGCCGTTGGCGAATTACAGTAAATTCATTTGGATTGTTCAGAGAATTTGGGTTCATTAGAATGCAGATAAGTGTTTGTATTTGCAGGTTTGTGAGTTTGGTTTAATTTTTGGGATAGGGATTATATAGGGATTGATGACCATGGCTTGCAAACAGATGATCTGCCTCTGTCAGATCAATTTTACATTGGGATCTTGTCTTGCCCATAACGCACCCAATTGATATGCCGTTGCATCGCACTGCGAGCAGACTCTTCGATATCTAACTGGTAGAGCCAGTGGCGGATCTAAGACTTCATTTCGGGGGAGGGGGTAGGGGCTCGAGCTTCCCGTACTATTGCCTCGCACAGCAGCCTCTGGCTAGGCATTATCTATAGGCACTCTGACATTTGGGGAGGGGGAGAGGACTGAGCCCCCATAGCTACCATTGTATCTGCCGCTGGGTAGAGGTACGTATTTGGCTGATCTAGAATATCCTGCATATGCCTAGGCTACTTAAAATCTCGAGGAGTCAACAGACTACACACCAGTACAATACCATCATACTTCTAATGGTGATGTCCAAGTGTCCGGTGTCAACAAAGTGATTTCTGCTTGAAAAGAAGCAGTTGTGCATTTCTGGCTTGGTGTTTACCGACGCACCAAGTGGTGGGGTCGACTGCGACAGGAAATAACTAGCCTGGGGTAGAGCAGGTCACCTAATCCGGCCTCCTGACTGGCTAGATTTTTGTACAGCAAAAAATACGTCTGAGCAGGTCACAAGATAAGCCGGAGCGATTGCTCGCATGGAAGATGAGGATGTCAGCTTCAGCAATCGTACTAAAAGGGCTAATTTAACCCCGTCCTTTACAATTTTTTAAGAAAAAAACATTTGAGCGAACCTAGATAAATTATAA
The DNA here is from genome assembly GCA_034440635.1 of Lepas anatifera. Taxonomy (NCBI): domain Eukaryota; kingdom Metazoa; phylum Arthropoda; class Thecostraca; family Lepadidae; genus Lepas; species Lepas anatifera. The sequence continues at coordinate 145,404 of JAOTON010000214.1, forward strand.
GCACTGCAAATGGCTGATCTGAAGACCACTTAGTTTACGCTGACAGGACAAGTATTGGTGTTATCTGTTTGGAGTGATATAACGAATTGTGTTCATACTAGCAATGCTAATACGCAAAAGTTCTATCTGGGTCAGGTATTTTGCATGCGGTGTGAAAATATCCTCTTATATGTCGTATAGGCATGTCACAATCCTGGACAGATACCGAGAATTCTCTGCAACCATTCCTTAAACCGAAGGCAAGACGCTTCCAGATCTTTAGTCGATGCTGCGAAATGTCCACGCGCCCGTAGTATTTATGGATATCTTTCTTAGTATGTTTTTTGCTGGGCTTTCCGCTGGCGTTGGTTACGTTGAAAAGCGTTCTTAAGACTTGAGAGGGATTTTCGCCCTTTCGCTAGTAACCGCAAGCGAGCAGCCTTTCGAGGAAAAGCATCAGAGATCCGGGTGTGGAGAGGTTATGGCAAAAATGAGGAAGATGCCAATCTAGTGTGATACTAAGCAATTATAAAATATATATATATATATATATATATATATATCCTTTATATATATACATATATATATATATATATATATCCTTATAGTGGTGTATTTGGGCAAAATGTTTTCTTTCAGGCAGGTATCGTTGTACAGCACTGAGTTTTGGGCTTTTGGGAGTTTCCTGTTAAGTTTTTGGATTTGATTAAATGTCTTTTTAGTTGAATCTGGTATTTTATCTAATAATTCTCCGATATTCATTTCAACTCCCTTTTTCCGACGCGTTTCAATTGTATTATACACAATCATTATCAAGGTAAAAAAGTTGAGCTGGATGCCGCAGTTGCTAATCTTTAAGTTCTTTTAAAAATAGCCCTTTAGTAAATTTTTTACGTGGCATACTATTTAAGAATACTTTTAGTTTTGCGAACACATTTCAGGTATGTAAAAACACATAGCTATAAAAACATATTCTTATACACCCCAGAGCGCCAGCGAAATGTTAGTGTATTTCTGAATGTTTAGTGACAGTTTGTATCTGTTGATGTGAATTGCTTCTTTCATGAATAGGCGGTAGTGATCTGTGCTTGCGTCGATGATTTTGATGTTTTCTTTCAAGAGTTTGTGTGGTGGTTTCGACTTGTGTTTGCGTAACCAGTGTTCAGCTGGGCCAGTTTGTTCTTGTATGTGCATGGTCAGGCGTCGTGATAGTGTTGTTGTGGTGGCACCAATGTAGTCTTGATGAGGCCTACAATCCTCATGGCGGCAAGTGAATTTGTAGACTACATTGGTGCGGTTTGAATATTTTGTGGTGACTGGGCTGTTCTTCATGACTATTTTGCATGTTTCTTTTGCTTTGGTAATATATGTTTAGTTGGATGTGTTCGTTCTCATTTTTGCATGATATGTTTTTCTTTACTATGTCTTTGAGGATTTTTTCGTCTGTTTTGTACTGTGTGTTCATGTGGTTTTTGTAGTATAACTGGTGAACTTTGCCTTGCTGTTGGTTTGTTGTTTGCTCATGTGTATGTAGTTTGTCGAGCTGTTTGTGTATTTCCTGATCTATTGCCGTGTTTGTGTAGCCGTTGGTAACCAAAAGTTGTTTCACTCTACTGAACTCCTTGTCTAATGATTCGTAGGTGGAACAAGTTTTTATGGATCGTGAGATGAAGGTCGACACTGGCTTTGTATTTTGTAGGGCATTCACGTTTTGGGTTGAGAGTTTTTCCACTGTTAGTTGGCTTAACGTACGCACTTGTTATGTATTTATCAGGGGTGGCTGTAACGTTGACATCGAGGAAAGCAAGAGAGTTGTTATTAGAAGTGGGACTTTCTAGGCCCGGGGGCACGGGGCAAAAGCCCGGCCCAGGCCCGCGGGCTTTGACCGGGCCTGAAGGCCTGATTTAGGCCAATGCCGGGCTGATAACGGGCTTCACCCAGGCTCATTCCGGGCTTCAACTGAACTGGGACTTCAAAGTAAATTTTCTGTAAGTTAAATAAGCCTTTTTCAGTACAAACCTAGTTTTTTCCACTGAAACATAATCTTATTCATGCACCAGCAGCTTTTAAAAATGCATTTACAATTAATTTTGAGACTTTTAGACATACATCAGGAATGTAAAAGCATGAAGCTCTAGCTTTCTATCTGTTACTCATGCCAGGGTCAAAAGCAAGTTACTTAAACCTGGATCAATATTTAAAATCAAATATTGAATAATGCCTACAATTGCACATATCCATGCCGCACTGTCATCTTATGAATATCCTGATTACTTCAAAATCTTCAAGTCATATATGGGTGAACAAAATATAAATTGTGATAGCATATTTGTTACTTCCATATTGTCAGTATACCATTTCAAAGGAAGTCATTTAACCAATTTGCTGCTAACATATTGATAATAACACCTAGCTCTAGCTAGAAAATTCTTTCCAGAAGCTTTCTGCTCCAGGTAAATAGAAAATGTTATCTATGGAGCCATTCCATGTCCTCTACAAAAATGGTGAAGTAAATATGTCAGGTACAAACTATCTAGTGGGAGCCCATAATTGTCAAATTGGCCTGGTAACTCTAGCTGCAAGAACAAATGTTGATAAGTTTGACCCTTCCACAGCTTCATCTTGCTCTTTCATTGCCCAAAAGATGCAGAATCCACTCAGAAAGGGCTAGTATAAGCAAGGAAATAGGCACAAAGAAAACATGTTTTTGATCGAAATACTTCAAAACATAAATTTAGTCAGTTGTGGGGAGATACTGGGGAGAGCAGTCAGCCTTAGAAGGAACCTTTGAAATTACACCAAAACATGAATATACTTGACATTATGTGTTGCATTTTCCTTGTGGAGATACTTCCCTGGCCTCTATGAAATACAACTTCTATTATAAGCTTTGAACATAACAGCACTTCCCTCCCAAGATACCTTTACTTTACACTTCTCTCCCACCACACTAAAAATGTACAGAAACGTAGGAATACAGAACACAAAAACAGAATATCCAAATTATGGCAAATTCCACGACCTTGAGCAGCTTGTAAAGCCTTGCAAAGCCAGAAAAGCATCATATATGAAACAAGTGCACAAAAAGTGGCCTATTCTCAGGAACAAAAGAAATGCACCACACACTTTGTGTTTATTTTTTAAATCTGTGAAATTTTAAAATATATTTTCAAAAGACTTGAAATATTTTCGCTGAAATAAACTTACTATTCTGGTAAATTTGGGTGAAAAATGTTTTCATAAATGATTGCTCTAATGTAGACAAGCACGGCGCTTCAGATACCTACTAAGCGCAAGCCCGTAAAATACAACAAAACAAACAGAAATAGTGTTCAAGCCCAAATGGTGATGAGGATGGGATTGAGTTGTTTTTTTTGTGTCAGGTTTACTTTTGGTGGAGATTGGTGCAATATTTTTATTCAATGTTTGGTGCGAACCTGTGGAAAACTAGTGGTTCCTTATCAAGATAGTTCTTTATGGCTGGTGGTTTGATAATTGTATATGGCTGATGGGCCTTGTTCATGTTGGCCTGTTGGCTTACCTACTTTGCAGACCGGGCTGACCCAAGCAGAACAATCTTTTGACTATCTTCCAAGCTGTTTAGTGACTAAACTAAAAGAAAATGTTCACATGTATCAATTGAGGGACAATGTGAAGGATTTTGTTCATTCACAGCCATTCCGCCATGATATTCTGAAAAGTTTTAGCTGAAAACTTGTCACTGCTCTCTCCTCTATTCATAAACATTATTGGAACTCAATTGTGAGGCTCGTGCCAGCATATAATGATTTATAAAAGTGCAAAGATGGAGGAAATGTCTGACATGAGTGGACTTATTTCATCCCGATTCTTATAGCTGCCATGTGCATACCTCTATCTAGAATGCCCTTTGTTTTTATAAGGTGATGCTGGTCATTACCTGAAGTAAGCTTGCATCATAAGCAAGCCATGTTTCATACTGTGTTTTTCAGTATCATTTTCTGCTGAATTATTAAGATAGCTGAGGCTACTGATGCTACATGCACCTTTTTAATATGGTTTTGGGTGAAACCAAAACTTTTTACCTACAGGATAAATTGGCTTAAAACATATATTTGAAACAGCTTTAAAGTAAATAAATGTTGTATATAGTCGTTAATGGTTTTCCATGATACCAGGCCTTCCCGGGCTTGATAATCCATTTCTTCCACAAACCGGGCTTGTGACGGGCTTCTAAAATCAGCAGCAGGCCGGGCCCGGGCCCGGGCCTGCAAAATTGCCCGAAACTCCCACCTCTAGTTGTTATGTTCTTTTTCATATTTAAACTTCAAGATAGAGTTCTTTTCGAGCTCGCTAATGAGACTGGTCAGGTGGTCATGACTTAATACTTCCAGGAATATGTCATCAACGTATCGACAGTATGTTGCCGGTTTGATGTTTTCTTGAGCAAGGGTGATTTCTTCCACATGAGCAACATAGAAATTCGCAGATAACGGACCCAGTGGTGAGCCCATGGAGACGCCATCTTGTTAGATGTATAGTTTTTGGTCTGGACCACGAAATGGGGAATCTTTAGTACAAACCAAAAGGAGATTTTTGAGAATTTCAGGGGAAAGTCTAAGTTTTTCTAGCTCGTTACTCTGTTTATGATATACCTCGTCGATGATAATCTGGATAGTTGTCTCAACAGGGACATTAGTAAAGAGACTTTCGACGTCTATGGAGGCTAATTGACCCTCGGGCTTTTTGATACGTAATAGATCAAGGAATTCTTCTGAAGAGTTGATGATGTATTGAGATGGAATGTAAGGTCTTAGGAGCTGATTTAATTTCTTAGCTAGTCTGTACGTGGTTGTTCAAACTTGTGAGATTATGGGTCTGAGTGGGTGGTTATATTTGTGTGTTTTTACTGTGCCGTAGGCGTACCCTGGGGTGTACTCACCGGTGATGGTCTCAAAATGCACTCCATCAACTACAGCGTTAGCAGTTTGAATAATCCGGTTCACCTTGGTCTTTAGCTTTTTTGTTGGATCCTCTTTGATTTGTTTAAACTTGGTTTCATCCGATAATATTCTGTTTAGTTTGTTGCAATTATCTTCTTTGTCTAGTATGACAAACACAGATGCCTTGTCTGCTCGTCTGATTGTGCTTGTGAGGCTCATTCAATAAATAAGGTGAATTTTTCGGTATAAGGACTCCTGATACAGATAGATGCTTACTTCTTTTTTTTACTTTTTACTTTCTTTACTTTCTTTTTTATTTTTTGGAAGTAGTCTCCCAGCACTGTCACACACTTTTCCCATCTGTGCACAAGCTTCCGTTTTCCCTCAGCATAAACATCTTTGGACTGATGTCTCAGCCAGTCGCTCTCAACACTTTTGACTTCATCGTCACTTTCAAACTTCGTGCCTCTCGTGAACGTTTTCAAGGAACCAAACAGGTGAAAATCTGAAGGGGTAAGGTCAAGACTCTAAGGGAGATGAGGGAGCAGTTTCCAACCCAGTTCGTTGATGGTCTGCGCTGTTGGGGTGCTGTGTGAGGCCTTGCGTGGTCATGATGCAAGATGACTTCTCCTGCCTGAGAACCTATGCGTTTTTTTCTTTATGCCTTTCTTGACTTGCCTCAGCAGTTCACAGTAGTTGGCGCTGTTCACAGGGCTTCTTTTCTCAAGGAAGAAATAGTGATTGGGCCTTGCACATCCCCCAACAAAACGGCGAGCGTCACCTTCCTCGTGGAACGTTGGGACTTGAACTTCTTCCTCTCTCAACACTGCTCCGTCCTTCTTTAAACAAATATGCCATTTTAGACATTTTGGACATAAAAACACTTGTAGACATTTTTTCGGATGAAACATGTGGCACCATAAACAGTTGACACTCTCCTAAGAATTTCAACTGGTTTGCTCCCTTCAGCAACCAAAAATTTGATAACTGACCGCTGTTCAGGCCTGAGGCATGCTTCTTGGTCGGTCATCTTTGTTAATTGCCAAAACTCTCAAGGTTTTCTTTTTACTCCGCAAAACAAATACAATTCATGTCAAAGAGAAGTAAAACAAAAACAAAATAAAACAAGTAAGCTTCTATTTATATTAGAAGTCCTTATACAGGCAAATTAACCTTATTTATTGAATTTAATGAATAGATATTTATTTATATAAATATATATATATATATATATATATATATATATTCATATTATAAAATCACAATTATTATATCATTGGGCAAGCATTCCCCTTAAATGAAGCTCTACCCAACCGCGTTTAATCAATTCCTTCATTTTCAGTCTCTCGTTATTTTAACCAGCAACGAATGAGGTACTCGTCACTCACCGTCAAAACAATGTCATAGCTATAAAACGGACAAAAACATCTCTAACACAAGACAATTTCCATATAAACTTGTTGTAGCGACACATAATCGTGTGCTGCCGGCTCTGGTAGGTGCAGTTGAGCTATCTTGGCAGTTGAGTACCACGCTTTAGGCTTGGACTCGAGACCCCTACAAAAACTGCTCAGGATCGTAGGCTCCCTAGCTTAAGCCTAAGGTGTAACATTAGATCGCTCGACGCTCTACAGACTGGAACTCAGAGTGTAGCGAAGTCTCGAGCTCAAATACAAATTACAAGAAATCCATCGTCCCCTCAGGGGACCGATCTTCACTTGCCGGATTCGTCAGGCAAGTAAAGATTGGAGCAACGGGGTGTGACGCGCCCGGGGCCCCAGTCAACCTTGGGAGGCACTTTGTCGCATCGCCGCGGATACATCTTTTCTAGCCTTCCGACGGCCGCCGCCTCTTCCGACTTCGGTCGGTTGGAGTCGGTGTCTGTCGTCGGTGGCTCTGGTGATGAGGTCCGCGGCGATGCTGATGACTGCCTTACGGGCCCTTTGTTACCTGGTCGGTAACCGTATTGGACCGGGTCAGATCTGTCCTGCACCTCCCAGTATGTAGCTCCTGTTTGTTTTTGTTTTCTTATTTAGTTGATTATTTTTAGTTCCTGTCCTCTTTTTACGCTTCAGTTATTGGTCCCACAGTTATTTGCCTTCTTCGGCATTTTATGGGTGTACGGCGCCCACTCGAGGCCTATCTCGAGCCCCGGCGACGAGGTTGACGGGATCCTGGGGGTTGAGGTCCCCTCGGGCGGGTCAGTCCCGAGGGCTCCAACACGCCCCCTTTGGCCCAGATATCTCGATCCAACCGGGGTAAGCCGTCCGTAGGCTGCCGCGGGCGGCCTGGCTACGCGGCAGTGTCTACGGCCACTGTCGCTCGGTCCAGTGGGCAGGGGATTATGTTTCGGGCGTGCGGCGCGGCGCCCTTCGCGGTGGGGACTGTGATAGTTCTTGCCGGGCGCGACGCGGGCCGGGGTTTCGGAAACCGTCGTTTTCGAGACCCCGGCCTTTTGCGTGCGCCTGGTGGACCGCAGTCTCCGCTGCGTGATGGGTGCCGCGTTTTGCTTCGTCCCGACTCATGGCCCTGCCGGCCCACTGGGCTGATGGCGTCAAGGGGTGGGTGCGTTCTGATCGGAGGGGTTGCGTGAGTATCTCTCGCCCCTCTGAGACGGGCACACCTGCCCCCGTAGGCACTGTACCAGCCCCCGGGCCCAGCTATTGACAGCTGGTAACCCGGGGGCCGAAGGTAAATTTATCTCTCATGGCGTTATCTCAGGTTCCCACTTCGACTGCACAGACCTCACGGATTTTGACCTCTGCTTCGAACCGGACCACCTCAAGCACGCTTTCTGATACCGCCGCTGGGAATAACTTTTCGGATGATGCGACTGTCTCGCGAAACAAACCCGACCAGTCTATCCTCCTCCCCGAGTCAGCACGGGTGCTGCTAGTAGCGATAGAAAATGGCCACAAAATGAACCCCTTTCAAACCGCCCAGGCTCTGTCGAAATTTGGAACAGTTTCTAATGCGCTTCGAATCTCGGAAACCGAAATCGAAGTGACCATGTCCACCGAAACAGAGACAGCCGATCTTCTCGCCGCTGAGTCACTAACGTATAAAAGTAGAGATTCGGACCACTCGATCCCAGTCACTGTTAGGCTACACCCGACAAAAAATACGGTGGGTGTCATCTCAACGGAGCTGTTGGAGGGTTTGACGGACGACGAAATACTCGAGGGCATGAATGATCAGGGAGTTGTGAGTGTGAGGAGGATGAACAGGAGAGAGAAGGGAAAGTTGGTAGGTACCAACACCATCGTACTTGCGTTCCGAGACAAGAAGCTACCAGAGAGGGTTCGCGTGGGATGGAGATATGTAGCTGTTCGTAGATACGTGCCTGACCCCACTCGTTGCTTTCGCTGCCAGCGATATGGCCACCTAGCCAAATCCTGCAAAGGGAAAGAAAGGTGTGCGAAATGTTCAGTCCCTGGGCATGGATCGAGAACTTGTGAGGCTAGTAAGCCCAAATGCACTGGCTGCGAAGGCGACCACGAGGCTTGGTGCCGGACCTGCCCTACCTTTCTTTCAGAGCGGCAAAAGTGAAAGATAAGTTCCGTGCTGAACAACAGGATGCCGGAAAGCAGGGCTCCGCAAATCCCAACCTGGCTTCAATTCATCCCGAGGTACAGGTTTTGCAAACACCTCCGGTGGCTGCAACCGATGTGGTTCGTCCTCCCAGTTCGTATAAGGACGCACTAACTGGAGACAAAGGCCAGCTTAAACCACTGTTAAGTTTGGGCACGAGCATGGGCGATATCTCACACCTGTCACTGCGAGACTTCCTCATACTTATCGGTGGGCTCTTTTCGCACGCGGATGGGGGTGACACTGGATGTCCAAGTCCTCCAGAAACCATGGACAAGGGTACTCAAACCGAAACTGATGCAGGGATTTCGGACGCTACCTCTAACACGACACTGCCTTCCACTCTGACCACAACATCAACAGATCAGTGCATTCAGACATGTCTGGATGACAGTCACAGTCTAGTCACCACTGAACTCTCCAAGGACACCTCCGAGCATGAGGGTGAGGTACCAGCAGCCACCGCTGAACTTACCACGGATCCTACCGGGGGTGAGAGTGAGGAGAAAAGTCCACCTTTAGCTGCTAAGGAAATTAAGACACAGTCTGGAATCGCTGCCCAGCCCGCTTCACTTCGGAAAGCGCGGGCCAAACCGCTGAAACATGGTTCTGAACGTTCAGCCTCAGCGCCACCTAAAGGACGCAGTTTGCGAAAAGAGCAGAGCGTGGCACTTCTTCCGACTCCTGCGAACGGTGACACCATGCTTATGCCTCCACCGTACCCTCCTCCACCACCGCCCACACAGACGCCTTCCAACATAGCAGACGCATGTTCCGTGATCCCAGAGTCGCGTGACGGAAAACGGAGGCTCTGCTCCCCGACTTCCGACTCCGAGAAGACGTCTCCTCACCACGGTGCCGAAGCACCAGAAACCAGAGTTTCTTTTCCGAGACTCAAAGGGAAGAAAATATGGGTGCCAAGGGTGCAAAAAGAGTTCCCTATTAAAATCAAGCAGGCTGGCTCCTTGGAAAGTTTTGGAGAAGTCCAAAATGTTTGGCAGGATGTGCCTCGCCCTTCTGCCGTTAGTGATAGAAGGCATTCCGGACCTAGAGCCCGGGAGGCCTACATGGGCGGGAACACGACGTTCGTTCGCCGATCTCCGCCCAAAGGTTTCGGATACCCTGAGCGAACCGAGAGACCTCCTCAACAATGGGATGCAAGCACAGCTTGGTGCGTGTCAGAAATGTTTGATGGGAGGAGCTGGGAAACCTAGACACTGTTAAGTAATGCCAGATTTCTTGTCACCCTTAAACAACATTGCATATTATGCTTGCCATGCAAGTGGCCTTGACACCCATTATCTATATTACCCTGGCATGATCTAGATTAAGCATATTATTATGAATTGAAAAACATGGTAATGGTGGGCGTGTATAGCCCAGTTGCTGAAAGCGCCCTAAAACACCAATACACACAAGAAATCCATCGTCACGCCACCATAAATCGGTAAGTCACTTCTCTATCTTAGAGAGTGCCTGGGGCCATCTCTGTCGATCTTTCTCGGAAAACGAGATTGGGCATTGGAAATTTACGGGAAGGGTATCTTTTGCCATTTTTTTGTTCCATGTTTCATGAAGAGGACCATATAATCAACCGAGAAAAGGAATAGACAGTTCGACAAATGACTAAAAAAGAGCTAGAGTAGGTATCAATTGGAACGATCGGGAAACTCGTCTCCTTCAGTCCTTCAACTGCGCATTCATCAGTTAACGTTCTACAGTGCTTCTTTACACTGTATCCATGACGATTATTTGTCTGTTGAGTCGTTCTAGGTATGCGATGTTAAGTGAGATATTTTATTGGCCCCAAAACCACTCTAGTCTGCAATTGCGTCCGCAGGCCACATTCTCTTTTGGCCGCTTGGATTTACTGGGCTTCTCTTCAGAATGAATCGTGCCTTCCATTGTTTTGCAACACATATTGGTCGAATGAAAATCTTATCTTAACGTGATATTCTGCAAAGTGATGACTTGAAACTAGGCCAGGGACCTCACATCAATTTGACGTCTCGTCACCATCGGATTATCGGTGACGTGATGCCGTCATTTGAGTGTTGTCATACCCGTAATTTACATCCTTTGTAACGCAAGGTTCAAACCCAAGTTTTCGCACCCGAAAATGGTTGATAGGTCGTTTCATTTTTACTAGCACGTGTTTCGTCTACGCCGAATCACAGCGGAGACGTTCTTGGCGTCACCCCGGCACATCGGCACCCATGGAAAGGTCAGGACGCATATGACACAACACGCTATAGCAGCAGGCAGAGGAGCAATTCATCTCGACAAGCTCTACAGCTCTGACGATCAACAGACGATTTCTGTGTGCGCTGCAAGTACTTTCTGCATCATTACACGTTTTTTTCACCGTTATCATCATCATCAAAGTTATAGGGCACGCCGACATCTTCACAAGTTTTTTCAGCACAAAAAGTTGACCTCGGCCTGGGGCCTCGGCTAACGCCGTTTTGGCGCAGGAGAACCACGGGATAATGTGGGGAAACAAGTCTTTTGAAATTTAAATCAAACCCTACAAACATGTGGGAAGTAGTAACCTTCGTTCTCGTCGTGAAACGAAACAAAAGAAGTGAAACAAAAAACAAAAAAACATCGACTCCCCGCCGGAGACGATCCCAGTCTCTCGCCCAAGGTAGACCAGCACTCTATCCACTAGGCCAACGCAACATTTTTTTCAGTATCCTTTCTGGTGTAAAACCTGACCTATCAGGAGGTCACTGGGGTGGACGCCAGCCAGCTCCCCGGGCAACCGATAATTGCAAAACGGGGAGACGGAAGGCGCTGGGAAATGAATATGACCGCAAATTTTATGCTCCAGAAGGCAAACCATGCATTGTATTGACCTCAAACCAACTCAGATCAAGATGCACACTTCTAACTTGCCCTAATATTAGCTGTCATTCACCAGCAACGGTTCTAGGAATTGAAGAAAACCCGGTGTGGTACAAGTCGGTCTCGATTGATTTTCTTCTTTTCCAACTCTTAACTCGGAAATTGTTCACGACAGATGGGGGATATATGTGAATGGAATTAAGCTCATCATCTTCCCTATCCAGACATAACACGCTCAACTTTATGGGTGTGATTTTCGGGAGGCTAGGCAGCTGCAGAGAAATTATGTTTTCTTCGCATTATATTTTTTGTTATTTGTTGTAGCGGCATGGGTTTGCTTTCAAATTGTGATGTAGAAATTCGGCAAGTTTTTTGGTTCGTATATTTTTTTATTCCTCGCTGATATACGACAAGAATCATATTGGTGTGATATTTGATTTGATCCTAATGCAATAGATGGTACACCGTCTTTCAGCTCAAACATATAAAATGGTCTTCGTTGCGTGCTAGGAAACAAAAATCTTCAGTACCTGCACTGTCATCTTAGAATCTCAGAATATTCTAGCGGTATCGATCCACTTTCAGAATCTGAAATAAGAAAATCGACAGTTGAATTCTTATTTTTAAGATATTCACCTTTAAATTACATCGGAAACGGCTCAGGCCCCGGGGGGAAGGCCTAAAGTTCAAAACTATCTTAAAAGCCATGCGCTCGTTTCATTCCTCGCCTTATTACTAATAAATTGATACGTTAAACAACAGCCCCGGGTAGGTCTTTTGATGATAACAAATGAAATTTTGAGCCTCAGCCTCTCTTGTCAATCGAGCAGCAATTGTTTCTGAGTGAGCATGCTACTTACCAGTGTCTTAACTATAAAGCAGTCACCGCAATCTGCATATTTTGACATTGACATCTTTACAGAAGACCTTTGCAATATTTGACACCGCTTAATATGGACAACGCCAGAGCAAGGGGAGCGGGATTTTGATTCCTTAAAACCCATTTTTAAGGAATCAGTGCAAAATGCATGCGTGGGACCCGAACCCCTGACCAAGAGTCTAAAAATCACTCCTGACATTCAGAATAATACAAATGGCCTGAATGCAAATGGTAGACGCTTTTTCAGACTTGTTGATGAATCAATAATTTTTGTCGACTCAACTCTTACTCACACTTTGGCACTTGACTCAAATCCTAACTCAACTCAACCGGCCGTGCAATTGTGTCGACTCCGGCTCAACACAAATCCCGAAGTGAGTCGATTCAACTCTGGCTGGAGCAAACATTAACCCGATTCAGAATCAACTCTGATTCTGAGTCGCGACTCAATAAGTCTGGTGACGGGAACGACAAGATGACGTCAGATTTATTTCTAGTGACGGTGATTGCATCAGACAGAAGAACGCCAGAAATCTCTGGTCTAGTCGAAACACAGCTTAGAACATCAGGGACAGATGACTTTACGTTTTTTGAAATCTACCTCAAAATAAAACCCAAAAGGTGGCCGTTTTAGGACAATCCGCAGACCAACCGACTTCATCGATAACACAGAATCGTGCTCAAGAGGTAAAACTGTGAACATAGCATGAATACCGGGACGGATTCATCCACTTAGAGTTGTCTCGGAATAGCACCTGGGATTATACTAATGAAGCATTAATCTTTTAGATCCTCGAACAGGATTCCATTGAAGTGCTGGGGAAGACCAGGCAGTGATTTTTATCTTAAGCTGTCGTGCAAAGCTGGGGCAGCTCATGATAGAGCTCAAAACTACTACAGCCTAATTTTAGATCAATGAGTAAGTGGGCAGTCAATGAACTCCTTGCGCAAAAGCTTCTGCTACTGCAAGACAAAATTTAGCCTGATCTTTCGTGATTCAGATCCGATATAGATACTGACCTAATAAAAAAGCTGCCTGACCTAACTTGTCATGGACGGTGGCTGCTTGTGCATGTGCGTTTGGGCCCTCCAATTCACCAAAAAAGTCACAAGAGAGAGAAGAGGGAATCTAAATTCATAATACATGTTCTTTTTCGAATGAATGTTTCCAGAACAGTTGGATGTGTATTTGCCAATAGTCGATTTGAGCCATATCTATTCCATGTCCTGAAAGTGTACACTGAACAAGATAAAATTGTTCTTACTTGCCTTTCACTTGCTTACTCAGTCCATAGGATAAGAAAGGGGGAATTATCTTCGAAAGTATGTTATCACCGCATGTAAGTATTATTTTAAGTATTCTCGCGTTGTTCCACGTTTCGTTGTTCCCACGTTTCTGCTTTGACGCCGGCTTGTTGACCAAATACAGTGTTCGTGACAGCGAATCACAGGGGATGGAGCCCGCTGAGGCGTGCTGACGGTCTTAGAGCACAGGTGTCGGCGGCTTTTTGGAAGCGCTGTAACTGGTTTTCGGATTACACCTGGTAAGCTAAACCAGTTGATCTTAACTGTCGTGCCAATTAAGCTGTATATTTCATTCAGATATATTCAGCTTGCATGTAACAGCAATGAGAAGTAAGCTGAAGCATTTTGGGTGCGGCAGCTTGACGCTAACACACAGCCTACCCTTATTTCTATCTAGCGTATGGCCCTCAACCTGGATCTGGCGACGTCCCTGACGAGCCTTCGGTTGAACCGACTTCGTCATTGTAGTGAGTTTTCACTTGGCTCTCCTCAAAGCTGATTAACAGGACAGAAATAGAACAGAATTTCGACCACCGGGGCAGCCCATGCCTCAGTGCTGGCAGTGACACGTTCCAAAGCTTTAAATCCCCTCTATCTGACTTAAGTCCGATTTCATGTTTGATTCGACAACGCCCATGATATCGCTTCCCAGAATAGCAGCCGCTGATCGTGCTGCCAAAATAAGAGACGTCGCTTCCAACAGGATCTCCATGCGACAGCTGACATAAAGTGCATCGGCTCAAGCTATTTTGAGGAAAATGTGCTATCTTTAACTCCGAGGCTGATGGCTAATGGAGGTGAGCTGAACAGTGCCGTTGTCTATGAAAGTGGCTGCTGCTGAAGCTGCAGGCCAAGTAGAGCTGTTGTAGAGCTGTTGAACGGGGACCACTTCCGAGCTGTGGCAGCCCTGGATTGTTTCTCGATCCCCTGCTGACTTGGCCGCCCCATAAAAGCACGATGAATTGGCGTTAGGAGGGCACTCCTCGACACTGCCAGCAGGTGCTCCCAGGGAAGGTTGATTGGCCTTCCCAACTCCCTAGTCGTGGCACTGTCCAAAATAAAGGGGAATGGTGTTCTATAACGGGAATAGGAAAGAACAGGGGCCGTTCTCTCCTATTTATTTATAACGCATTGATACAACGGCATACATGGGCAATTACTAAGAATCTGAGCACTCGGGGGGATTATAGCCCATGGTCATAGGCGGAAGAGCAGAGAGTTGGCAGGGGGCCATTGCCCCCCAATGTTCAAGATCTTAATCATTGACCCTATAGCGTTGACTGGAAAGAAATTAATTCAAAATACAGCTTAACGCCCTAATATTTTGGACGTTCCTATACTTATGCCCATGACTAGCTTTTCCTATGGCTATGCCGTATTTTTACCCATTCACCTTACCAAGCTCATTGCTCCGCCATTCGCTAGCTTAGAACATTATTTGGCAGCAACGATACTTTGCTTATGCCAACTTCTTCATTTTCCATACATGTGAGATGTTTATGTTTTGGGGCGTAGACGAGAGGGAAGGGGGCTGGGACGAGCGCCCCCTTTCCCCTGAGGACCCACGGCCCCTAGGACACCGGGTAGCTTGGCCCTCTCTTCAAGGGACAAAACCACCGTGGTTAGCAGGGCCCTTTGAAACCAGCAGGGCTTAGCGGGACTATTAGAAGGAATCTTTAACACCCGCACTGGAGGGGGTCTGGCACTAACGCGCACTGGAGGGGGCCTGGTAGGCCCCTAAGATCTCGGAAACTAAGAGGGTTAGAAAACGCCACTTGGTAGGTGGGTGGGGGCTTGGTGATCTACATGATGACAATTTTCATTGACCTGGTCAATATCTTAAAGGTCAAACGAGGTCTAAGGTCAATATTGGCCATGCTGGGATCGATTGGTAAATGCTGTAATTATGCAGGAAAATGGCGGGAATAAGCTAAGGCGGACAAGTTTCATAGGAAGAGGTCTCAAGAGGCTTCCTCACAACTTTTGGGTCAGGGCATTCAGGTCATTGACCTTTAAGGTCACCGTATGGTATACTACTTATAATTTACACTTTGACTAACACTGTAGCCACTGTTTGGCGAGAAATAAGGATTGACCTTTCCCAATGACCTTTGACCTTGACCTTTGTATTTGGGTCCCTACCGATGACGTCATAGATAATATATGTCAGACGAGGTAACGTATTTGGCTGGACGGACGTGGTCGTGACCTTGAAGTGCGATATGACCTTGACCTGTGACCTTGACCTTGACCTTGACTTTTAGGTCAATGACCTTGTATAGTCCGCTTATATGACATTGTGAGGCCACCACTGGTCTTATGAAGCTAACTGGTCCGACGCGCGTTTACGGCGATCTCAAATGCAGGTCTGACTTTGAAAGCCTATAAGTCAAATTTCGGCCGATTTTCAAAAGTCTTCACCAATCGACGCGCTATTAAATTCTGTTAAATTGGCCACTGTCTTTCGGCTCAGCGGTTCTCGCCACCTCAAACAGTGGGGCCTCCCTCGTGCGTGTTAAGGATTCTTGGAAACCAATTCGACCTAAAATTGACTATAGATCCCACTTTCAATTGAAAGGTCCTTTTTAGTCAGCTGGATGCTTCGTAAGCAGATTCGGAGAATCCTGGTAGCCCTCTGAGCCCAGCACGATTCTCTGTAACTAGTTACAGAGGATATCTATTCAGAAACTAGCAGAATATTGTGCGACCATTAGGCTCTCTGGAGCCAGCAGGGCCCTCTGACCAGTTGGGTCCTCAATGGTGAGCTTAGCTCTCTTTGTCCGCCGCTAAGTAACATTTTTTAAACGTCTCTGTCCGTCCGGATAGAACCCATTTGAAGATCAAAGAAGTTCCTCCTGATGAGGTAAAAATAGGTAAGATCTTTTTGGCTTTCCGAGCACGATTGGCTTTCTAAGTAATGTGGTAGATTCACACATGTCTTGTTATGGCGCAGTTGACATATTTCAGGGGCGCTCTGGTTTAGCCCTCGCCCTGGTTGGGGGTATTTGAACACCCCCTCGGGTTTTTCCGGCGGCACGAAAAAACGGCGGCGCGAAGCGCCACTATACTTGGTACACGTTATACTAGATCAATTCCACAACTCTCCACAAAATTTTAAGGTTGGGTTAACTCAGGTCAGGTCACCAGTGCAGGTCAAGTGATCTCACCTAAAAAAATGTTTAAGGTAGCATAAGTAAGAAATGGGAGCATCTATCGGATTGAAACTTATAACACATAATGGCCTCATCGAGCTCTACAAAATTTTTTTAGAGATTTTTCATATCGATGACCTAAGGTCAAGTACGGATCATGACCTCTCCATGGGAAATACAAGGGAAAGACATAAATTCAGCTGTATTTGTGTAAATAAAGCTTATAACACCCTCGTATTCTCCAAATCGTAGTATCCTGGGCCCCTTTCCAGTTTCATCTTTAAAATTTTTACCTGTGACCACTGAGAGGTCATCTGGGGTTATTTAAGCAGTTTTCAGACTTAGGTCAATAAATTTGCATGAAATGATGATACGGCTTTTATTTTGATATCATTGCGTTTAGATTGCCATTGAGAGTCAATTGATATGCATATTGACTATGCTAGGTTAAAAAGTAACCTTGACCTGACCTGAGGTCAGGTCATTTTTGTGTTTTGACCTAGTTTGATCAAATCATACATCATTCGATTTACCGTGACGAGAGGAAGCGAATGGTGCCTAGCAAATGATTCTAGCTCAACTCTGTCAGACGCTATAGCCTAAAACCTCTACTAAAAATCCCACTTTCTTTGACCTGTCATGGCCTCAATATTGACCGGAGCCAAAAAATGTGTGATGTATTTTTTTATGAATTTGTATGAGTTATCAACTAGTTTCATGTTTTTTTGCTATCCCGCATAGGGGCCGAGTTCAAGTGGGGTGTTTAAACACCCCCCACCGGACAAAGGTGGCTCCGAGGCCCACCAGGGCGCGGGTTAAAGCTACTTTTTGCGATTAGTTGATGTGAAGAAGTAATTTACTGCCCATTTTTTATTGGCAGTCGCTGCCTCCGCCAATCAACGCTTTTTCCTCGCTGACATTTTTGGGGGTTCCATAGAGGGCCCTTTGAGGCTGTGGCAGGGGCCCTTCCGGTACCGCCTCCGCTCCTGACCCGCCCTGAGCGAAAGCCTGGCTATGGCTCTGTTAACATTTAAATATCTTTAAGATCAACCTTAGAAAACACGTGTCTTCTCTCGTAAGTCTCTTCAGGTCCGACACACTCTCTGAAAGGTCATTCGCTTCACCCGCTGAATCATGTTTCCTGCACCACCACGAACTCTGCCCTCACGCCCACGCACAGCCTTGGGAGAGATGCAAATCCCGGGTAGGCAGGTGCGGTGACCAAAATCGCCACGTTAGCTAAATTGTCTGCTAAGTTTCCGATCTATTATTTATATGTATATTTCATATCTCGCCTGTCTTGACAATCATTGCAACTTCCCTTCAAGAACTACACATGCAACATCGCAGATGTTCCTGAGAAAATCCACCTCTGCCATGCTATTTTT
Organism: Lepas anatifera; assembly: GCA_034440635.1. Classification (NCBI taxonomy): domain Eukaryota; kingdom Metazoa; phylum Arthropoda; class Thecostraca; family Lepadidae; genus Lepas; species Lepas anatifera. The sequence goes on from JAOTON010000214.1 coordinate 163,468, forward strand.
AGATGCGGCCTTAACTCGTCATGTTTACATCTCTAGTGTTGAATGACATCCGCTGGCGTGACGTCATTCGAGCTGCTTATCAAAAGACCTGGTCTTCTGCCCAAACCCGAAAGTCCCGCGCTGCAATCTCGTGACTTGCAACTTGGGCCACCGTCGTCCCAAGAATAGGTGAGCGGGCTCGATATGTTTAGAACCGTTTCGTCATCTGCGTGATATGCCGTTGAAGTCTAGTGCGATTGGGAGCCATGCGTATTTAACGGTTTATGACTCTGCGGCCGACTGCGTGTAAATACCGGTGACAGTGGCGGACACAAGAGGGGGCTAGGCGCTCAATCCCCCGACAGTTTGAATTTCTACAGTAAATGCCTAACCGGAGGCTGTTCCAAGGTAATGGCGAGGGAGACTCGAACCTCCTAGCCCCCTTAAATGGAACCCTGGATCCGCCACAGTGTGGTGACTTGTCATTGCCGGCGGTTGGTTGGGAGCTCATAACGGACGTATGCGACTACTAACGGACGGTCGAGAGAACGGGCCCGTCAGGTCAAGTCCTACTTTTTTGTCTTTGAATGCGAGCAATCGGTCTCTATTTTGAAATGCGATGGAGCCTGACGATCTCGAAGGCGAGCTTCTTTAGTTCATTGAAGGAGTAAGCTATCGGGCTTGAACTTTGAAGCGGCCTCGTATGTGACAGGGCGAATCATATGTATAAACTCTTGGCGAGTAGGGTTTTGTCTACAATGCACAGCGTTTCTATTTGCTGCAGTCTACGGAGCTGACTTGTGTTGGGCGCTGATTTTGTCCAAAATATATTCGGGGATGCAGAGGTGCAGCGGGAGCGCGTTGGGGTTCCACGCCGCTGACCCCGGCTAAAATCTCTGGCGGCAGTACTGAATTAGGACTTACTGGTTCCCATTGTACCTTTCCAACCGGATGAGAGTTGGCGCCCCATATGACCTCAGCAGTTGGTACGTCGTAAAGCCCCCACGCGTCCCTCGAACATATGTTTCATGATATGAGCTGCGAACCGACAAACATGCGTGTTTTTTGCTAAAATTACTGTTATTCCTGTCTGGTGAAGCGGGTTCAAGCATGTGCAATTCAATCGCTGACGACACAAACATGAGACTAACCCCGGTACGGAGCCACTGGTGTGCTAGCAAGTTTAATGAGCACAACGGGACACAGTCACGCGGACCCTACCGACCTTCTCCGGTCCAGCTGTCATGGCTCTTCGGTGTAGAACGGCCAACTCCGCCGGAGGAGGTGGGCCACAGGAGAAGGCAGGGGCATTGAAAGTAGCAGATCCTGAGAGCAGAATATCAATACACCGCAAACACGACCGAAATGTCGGCTGAACTACTGTAAACGTGACTGAGCTCTGAGCAGGAGCGTGCGAGCCGTTCACCAAGACTTCATCAGAGGACTTTCCAGTTGCAGGTGGATTGGAAACAATCTTCAATTTTCGTCAGGAGCAGAACCAGGAAAATGTTCCAAACCTGATGGTTTTAACACGCGCATTGAAGGGGGTCTGAGCCACCTTCGCTTTGACGGGTGCGGGTACCCCCTTAAGATCTCGAGAACCGCGCTAGATAGCAAAAAACGGTAAACGGTGTTGGGTAGCCCATCCACTTCTCTGTCGAGAATATTTCCATCATTTGTTTGTCAAGTCACATTTAAGGTCACTAGAGGTCAAGACATGCCGTCATAGGGTTAACATGTAAATGAAGGTTTACGGTCATCACATTTGAACAGGTAAAGATGGAGCAAAACAATTTAGGCCATTAGAATCTTCACAGCAAGCTGAATCAAATTATGTATAATATGACCTTGCTAGGTCAAATCAGGTCAAACGTGTGATTTGACCTGACGTGGGGTCAGGTCAAAGTCAAGCTAGGACAAAATGCGTATCATTAGAACTTCAAAGACAAGAGAGATCTAATGCAGTTAAAATAAACGCTCTACTACCGTTCATTACTAAGTTATTCAGTTAAAACCATTTTCCCATGTATTTCCAATGGAGAGGTCATAGCTCGTACCTGACCTTAGGTCATCGATACAAAAAATACCGGAAGATGTTTTAAGAACTCCGTGGGCCCATTATGTGATAGGAGTTTCACTCGGATAAGCTCACCCGGTTCTAACTTATGCTATCTTATGCTTTTTTTGAGGTCAGGTCACTTGACCTGTAGTGGTGACCTGGCCTGAGGTGACCTAACCTTAAGGCCTTGCAAAAGTTGTAAAAATGATTAGTGAAAAGGTGAAGCGAAGTACGGCGACACTACGAGCCGCCGTTTTTATGCTGTCTCCAAAAAACCCACGGGGGAGGGGGCGGGTACCCGCCCTCGTCAATGCGCGTCTTACTGTAAGATGTTGATGTTTTGTGTCATCTAAGAGCTGAAGTTTTACTGGAAGCCCTAAGCCCTCCCTTTATGACTGACAGCGACATGTTTGCTTAGGACCCTAGCTGCAAGTGACCTTCCAGCTGCAAAAGCTGGCAGACACTCGATTCCTGCTCCGAACATCTTCCTCCGAGTTCTGTGGACCAACGGTAGATATGGCAAAGACAACATCAGAGTCTCCGTGGGAGTTCTAAATAAGGCACGGCTTTCCAGGGACACTGGTCAAGACCAGAGAGCAGCCATCTCTTGCATTCATATCTCTCAGTCCTCCTCATTGATCGTACTTGGAAAAGGTTAGTCCTGAGCTTGTAGCCTATGTTTGTTTTTCGGTCATTTTAAAATCGTCTCCAAGCAACTGCACCTCATTTTACAAAACATGTATGATTGTGGGAGACATATTACGGGACAAAATAATCCCTCAGAATAAATAAAATTACCAACAATTGCAACCAATTGACAATTATTACCACAAAATGACATTTCCAGGTTATATTGCTTTAAGTTTGTTCCACAAAGAGTTAGTTCAAGCTTATGGACTGCAGTAGGGTGCATCCAACGGGAAAGCTCTTAGATTTTTGTGGCGTTTTTTTCTTCTCCCAGATAAAGTCACAATACTCCTGCCTGTTTAAGGGGAAATTATTCCTGAGAGATTTAGAGGCGAGATAAAGCTGGCGTTTAGCGTTGAATTCCCGAGTGTGCGCAAGGCGTTGCGATGGTTTGCCGATTAAAAGAAATTGTTTCACGGCGTGTAAATAGTTACGCAAACTTACAGCTGATATTAACACTATCGAAAATAGGTTGGAAATCATTTTATGTATTTTCCAACTGTGGAAACGACTGACTAAAAATTGCATTCATAAGGTCGCTAACAAGACTGCACCAACAGCGTTGTCTTACTTTTTTCGAAGCACGGTCTTTAAAGACATCCCACGATTTCTAATGTGAGGTTACAACTTTACACGCAACATACTAGATTGAAACGAACGTGTACCGTGCCGGGCTTTTTTAAAACCATACGTGAATCGGTAAACGTTTCGAAAAAGCGGGCACACGAATAAGGCAGTAGACCAGGAACTTGTTTCTGCTTAAATAAGCAGAAATTATCGGCACGCAGACCCGGGAAATACGCAGCACCAGTGAAAAACATGCTTGAAAGGACGCTCAACTTTAACAATTTGTTGGAGCAGGCGTAAGCGTCTTCATAGATTTAAAAAATGGTGGCACAGTGTTGAGGAAAACGAAATCTGCCAACAGTATTTTGATTGGGTTTTTCATCCCAATGATGTCTAAACCATGAGCGACACAAATACAACACGAGTGCACCATCAATGAATCCAGAAGCCTGTAAGCACAGACAGTGACAATGGATTGCACAACATCCGCACCGGTCCGTTAGCGAATGGAGGTCAAACCATTATGACATCATTTCCTCCCAAGAAATGGCCACAGAGCTCACTTTCGCCGGCTGGTGGGTGGGGACTGGGCCGCGTTGCGCCGGGCGGCGGCGGCGGGCCCTGCTGCCTGACGTCAGCCCCTGCGCCGCACCTGGCGGCCGCTCCGCAGCGGAGGCGTAGTCTGCAAACACTCACGTGCGAGCATTTTTGCCGTGTTGGATTATTTGCTTTCGAGGAAGCAAGTTTAATCTTGGAGATGAGTCAAGCCCAGTCGCCGGATTTATTTTTTAGGACGCATAAAGGCCTGAATGCTTGAAACACATCAAAGTGCCTGATGCTACAGCTTGGCCTGAATTTTTTTGTTGATACCTATAACATTTTTAGAGCTCGCGTTGTGGAGTACATAAGGGACCTAAGAGTGTGAGGTCACCAAGGTATATGTGCACCAAATATATGAAGAGGGAATATGCTCAAACTATTTTAATAACTTTATTTTTACAGCACCATTTTACTCATTTGTATGTTTTTAGCACTAGGGTGTTTTGGACATGTTTATGCGTATGTGTTAGTTTTTGGTGGGGTTTTACACCTGACTTACCTGTTAGTGGGCATCAGCCTGTTGGTGATTATGTTTAATAAACAAATAAACAAATAAACAAATAAACGAACGCCTTATCCACATGGGGTTATGCTGATTCTAGCCCAACCATCAATTTAAGTCTTATAAAATATTAAAGGTGTTGTTGGGTTAGGTGTTCATGTCAGAATTTGTTGTCTCAGAAAGATGTAGAATGGGTCTCCTCAGTGTACCTAAGTCCAAGAAACCAAGTAGAAATTGGTATGGTGAAAGTTCATATTGGAATACAAAGTTCACCTAGTCCTACATTGATCCATACCACTTCCTGGGAATTCAGTCAAAAGAGGAAAATGGGATATAATGCTGCTCTTTATTCATGTGGATTTTGCAATTACACCGAGTGCTGGATGAAGTGTAATAAGGTATTCTTGTAATTCTTGCAGTAGATGTCCATAGATGCCCTTGGTTTTAAAAAAAATTGATACCCTCCTGTGATCCTTAAGTATGCGTTTTGGTTTTTAACGTACGATTATTTCATAAAGGGGTGTGAACTAAAAAAATAAAATTGTGGATAAAAAATTTGGAACTGGTACAATGAGTGATATACTAATATAGATGGTATAAAATAAACTGTGTTTTAAGCTCACCCGCCTGCTGTTGGGCTGTTTTGAACCAATTTAAAGTCCCTCAGATAATAACAAGAAAATTTAGAGGATATTCTAACACTGATTCCATGTTTCGTAGGGAGTGCCCGGGGAAAATCCTTGAAGAGCTATAAATCCCATACTTTCAAATTCTGAGATTATTTAATGATTCATTGCGCGTATCTACTGCAGATTCCGTACAGTTTTAACGTTTTTAGGCTTTAGCTGTTATTGACATTTTTGGTCGATTCTTGAAATCGCGCTTAACACGCGCATTGACGGGGGTCTGAGCCACCTTCGCATTGACGGGGGCGGGTACCCGCCCCCCTAAGATCTCAAGAACCACGATAGATAGCAAAAACGGTAAACGGCGTTGGGCTGCCTATCCACTTCTCCATCGAAAACATTTGAACAATTTTTTCAGGTCACATTAAAGGTCACGAGAGGTCAAAACATGCCGTCACAGGGATAAAATGTAAATTCAGTTTTTCGGCCATTACATCTGAACAAGTAAAGATAGAGCAAAACGACTTGTATGATATGAATTCTCTCAGCAAGCCAAATCGAATGATATATAATTTAACCTTGCTAGGTCAAATCAAGGATTTGACCTGACGTGAGGTCAGGTCAGGGTCAAATTATATAAAATGCATATCATTAGAACCTCAAAGCCCAGGTGAGTCTAATGCAGCTAAAATAAATGCTCTATCACCATCCGTTACTGAGTTATTCCATAAAAAAAACATTTTTCCCATGTATTTCCAATGGAGAGGTCATGCCTCGTACCTGACCTTAGGTCATCGATATCAAAAATACCGGAACATTTTTAGAGAACTCGATGGGGCCATTATGCGATATGAGCTTCAATCGGATAAGTTCACCCTGCTCCGACTTATGCTATCTTAAGCTTTTTTGAGGTCGGGTCACTTGACCTGTACTGGTGACCTGACCTGAGATGACCTAACCTTGTTTTGTTGAATGTGTTTTGAGCTGAGGTAGTCATGCGGCGCAGCATACAGGGAAAACACGTGTGATACTTCATTTGGTCCAGAACCCGCTGTTCGCGGAGAAATAAACAGGCAAACAAGTCGAAATGCGTGCCGTCCCGACCCTGTTCTCCGTGGCTAGTCATGGGACATGTGGTAACCATGGAAACGTGACGTAGGGCTGACACACCTCTGTTGTCTTGTTCGTTCCAAAGCCAACGAAATCTCACAAAAGAGTCGAGTGTGCCGGGGAAAAAGCGCTCAATGTTGTATGGCTCCCTGGTGTCGCTTTTCTGTCAGCGTAATATAGCGGAGAAACATTGGGATGCTCATATATTTTAATTTCTAATTGCTTTCGGGCATAGCTCAGTAAGTGACAATTGTCCCAGAGACGAAAGAAACAAAAACCAGACATTGTTGCATGGTTTGTCAGAAGCCGGTGACGAACGAAGTAAGAAATGGCTTCTATTCTGACAGTTTTTCCGGTCTCGTCGTCGTCGTTGTTATCTGTCAGAAGCCGGTGACGAACGAAGTAAGAAACGGCTTCTATTCTGATTTTTTGTCAGAAGCCGGTGACGAGCAAAGTGAGAAACAGCTTCTATACTGACAGTTTTTCGTTCTCTGTTGTCCGTAGTAGTCAGGAAGCCGGTGACGAACGAAGTAAGAAACGGCTTCTATTCTGACAGTTTTTCCGGTCTCGTCGTCAAAAGCCGTTGACGAACGAAGTGAGAAACGGCTTCTATACTGACAGTTTTTCGTTCTCTGTTGTCCGTAGTCAGAAGCCGGTGACGAACGAAGTAAGAAACGGCTTCTATTCTGACAGTTTTTCCGGTCTCGTCGTCGTTGTTGTCAGAAGCCGGTGACGAACGAAGTAAGAAACGGCTTCTATTCTGACAGTTTTTCCGGTCTCGTCGTGGTTGTCAGAAGCCGGTGACGAACGAAGTGAGAAACGGTTTCTATACTGACATTTTTCGTTCTCTGTTGTCCGTAGTAGTAGTAGTAGTAGTAGTAGTAGTAGTAGTAGTAGTAGTTGTTGTCTGTTCTGAGGACTGGTATCAGATACTTGAAACTTGCAGGGATGAAAGGCAGGAACCCATAAAAAATCCCGACGGCTGCAGATTTTCGAATTTTGCAAAAACTTTTCCAAAATTTTGGATTATATTTTTATAAACTTTTATTTTTCTATTTTTCTATTTTTCTATTTTTAGTCTACAGCTCTCAAACTTACACTCTTTTACACACAATCAATTACCAGTTGTTGCTCAATGTTTGAAGCAAAAATCCAAATTTGTACTTCCAAAATGATTTTTTGAAACTTTTACCTCCAACTTGTAGTGAAATGCATTACCAAAGTTATAAGTTCGAAATATCTGAAGATATGATGCTAGGTGTTCCAAACTGGATTTTTACAGACAGAATGGACTGTGCATTACTGCATAGACACTAAACTGAACCAAAAGCATAATTTTGAAGATCAGTTTTGGCCCTTTTTCCAAAACATTGCAATTATGGCCTAAAACTTTAAAACCATATAACTTTCAAAATTCTGGACATTTTTGAACGCAGTTTTCTTTGTTGAGATGGGTATTGTCATTACATCAACATATTCTAAACTCAAATTTCTGAGTTAATGGGAAATATTTTTCTGCAAAAAATACAATATTTTTTTGTTTTTTTTTGGAATTTAGGACTACATATTTCCAAATTTTCTTTTCGAAATTGGTACCAAAAAAGCCCGGCTCAAGTTCTAAAACCATCTGCCTGACCATACCCGCGCGTCTTCCATAGGTTTTGAGCTATATGATGATAAAGACTGAATTTGATGCGGTTTTCATAGGTTGTAATAGATTCATCACGTGATAAAGTGCCTTTATACTCAACTGAGATATATGGCTCTCTCTAAACTTTTATTATGGGCAATTATGAGCTCTGCCGTTTTTGTTTCATGACGCTCCGACGACTAGTTCGCCACTGAGGGGCAAAATACTTCGGTCCCGTTTTTCCCGCAGCAGTAGTGACGTCATTCTGCCCTTCTTGCATGGACCTTCTGTGCTGCGGCAGTAGGCTGCAGCCGCTAAATGCGTGCAAGAAAGGCATAACATTTTTATCCGAGTGCATACAGCGGGTGGCTAGCCGGTCGGGGCGGACGGGAACCTGACTAGAGGGCAGAGGGTGCCGAGGCGTGTTTAGAGATCCGAGGAAGTGAGCAGTGATGCCCTCAGGTATCTAGGGAACGGTAGCAGGGTCCAGAGGCGTGCTGAGATAGCTCATGGGAAACATTTCGGACGGGGGAGCAGTGAGGATGGGGGGCTGGTACGGGACTGGAGCCTTCCCCGCCATTGCCTCGGAACAGCTTCTGTGTTTGTATTAACCATAGATATTCTGACATTGGGGAGGGGAGGGGAGTTCAGCCCCTAGCTCCGCCCATTGTATCTACCACCATTTGAATAGCCACCATTTATGTATATAAGCATATGAAAGATTGAAGATTTCGTTGCACTCCGTACCAAATTACCGAACAATATCAATGAGAGGCAATCGACCATGCAGATTTCGAATGTGGTATTCAGGTCAACAAAAGGTCACTGCGCATGCGCACTGGAACTTATGGTAGCAGAGGCTATCTCGGCAACCTACGGGTCGATTTTCTTGAAATTTTGTGAACAGAAGAATACCACGAAATGTAAGTCAAAAATGTCATTGAAGCTGCACTGCTCTGCGCATGCGCAGCAGAAATTATGAAAATAAGCCTGAAAGGCGAGGATATTTCAGAGGAGGACCTGAACAGAAGGAAAGCCAACGTGCTTAAAGTTAACATGAATGTTTTGTCACCCTTGGTAACAACAAAGGTCAGTGCGCATGCGGATTAGAACTTATGGTCATGGAGGCTATCTCGGGAGCCAATAGACCGATTTCGCTCAAATTTTTGCGAGTAAAAGTAGAATAGCATCTGCTAATCCTAATTGATGGCATTATGACGCTGCACTATTATGCGCATGTGCAGTAGGAATTCTAAGGAATAATAGGCTCTAAGGGATCATTTAGACCAGGAGACAAACAAACGGCATATTAACATGCTTCAGTCAACTATAACGGTATCTTTGCTCTCATTCACTGCAGACCTTACTGCGCATGCGGACTGGGAGTAGGGTAACCGAAGCTAACTCGTTAACAAATTGGCTGAATTGGGTGAAAATCTGCAGGTATAGGTGAAATACGGTCGGCAAACCCATCATATTTTATAATGTATCTCCTTTCTTCTGGTCATGCCCAGTCTTTACTTAACAAAACAACCATTATACGTGTGTTTATCTATGTGATGACATGAACAGAGGGCAAACGTGACGCAGTGTGCAGAGACATGCTAATGTAGGAAAACATGGGCTTACACAGGGGATTGAATGGAGCCATAATGAGAACACAAAACCTAAAACTCCAACATTGCGTTGTTATAGATATCAAACTGCTGAAAACACTCGCCTGTCAATCGAACTGTTTGGCTAACGTACATTGTCACCGGCTTCTCCTGCGCCGGAGCGGCACCTGCCGAGGCCGCAGGCCGAGGTCTGTTGTTGTTGTCTGTTCTGAGCGCTGGTATCAGAGACCTAAAACTTTTGTGGATAGAAGGCACTTCCAAATGAATAAGCACCACGGTTGTCAATTTTCAAAATTTTCAAAATTTTGCCCAGAATTTTTCATTATGTGATTTTTAACTTGTATTTTTTATTTTTTGCTAATTCATCTAGACTCTTCAAACTTGCACCCTTTTACATCAGAGAAATTTGTAGTTCACACAAAAAGTTTGAAAGAAAAAGTTTTAAATTTAAGTCTCTAAATTACCTTTTAAACTTTGCACCCTAAATTTGGCATAAAACTCATGGTCTAAATTATAGGCTCGAAATATCTGAAGCTACGGCAGTTCAGGTTCTAAGTCAAATATCCACTTATAGGCCTGTTTGTGCAGTTCTGCACAAACACAAAAACAAAATGAAAACGGAAATTTGAGGGTCACTTTTGGCCTATTCCGTGAAGGTCTGTATTTCCGAAAATATCATTCAAACCCTTATATCTTCGGATCTAATTAATAAAATTCAGTTTCCATTTCAGATAATAAAAGAGAATAGCCTCCCTTATTATATATTTAGATATAAAAACTTTCAGACTGAAACTTTTTATTTTATAGGCAAAAATAAAATATAAGTTTTGAAACTTTTTGTTCTCAGACCCCTGGTTTCCAGAACATGATAGCTAGGGTATTGAACTTAACACGGCTGGATAGCAAACTTTGTTGCCGTCATTTTTCTCACTCATACCCCCACTTATCTCTTACGGCGTCCGAGCTATAAGTCGTAAAATACATTTCAAAGTGGTAATTTTATCGGTTCATTTTTGCTTCACACCAGGATTTCGAATGGTTAATATAGATGGAAATGGATGAAATTCGGCAAAAAGCTAGTTCAAAGACATATCTTGCCATTGCAACAGGTTGCATATCATTGCAACAACAGTGTACCTTTAATTAAATGTAATACACAATGTTAGTATGTTTCCCGCTCGACACCTCACCCCGCCGTTCGGCCGTAGCGTCGCTGCGGGCGGCGCACTGGTAGCTGCTATCCGAGACAGATGCCATAGCTATCTACGCATGCTATAGACCAGCGCGAATGCCCGGTGGTGGCAGGGTAGTCTGTCTCGTTTCGGCTCCTCTACTCGTGCGGCGGGCGCGTTGTCTATTAGATATTCATATCAGTCGGACGGCCGGGTGGCGGCCGTGCGGTAGGGTCCCGCTCGCTGTGGCGACTTGCGACGAATAAAAAACAAAATGGTGGTCAGGAACTGGTTTGCTTGTTTGGTTTGTTGTGTTTTGTTTCTTTATGTGTGTCCAAATCTTACTGTGTATGTGTGTGATAGGTCCGGTAAAAGTGATGTGTTTTATGAGAGAGATAAGAGAGGCCCCACCACTTAAGCCTTCGGGCTTTAGCGTCAATCTATTTGTTACACCTGTCATATTGTTTCCGTCCAATAAAAGTTTATCATCTATCTATCTATCTACCCACTAGTTAATGCATCCTCTAACCATAGGTAACACTGGTCAAAGGATCCACCGTTGCACACCATTTCTTTCCCAGCCGAATAAACCTCTTTGTGGTGATACCATGACACGTGACTCCTTGCACTCCCTGCTTAAATCAACTGAATAAGCAGTGGCGGATCCAGGCCATTAGTATGGAGGTGGGGCTAAGGAGCTCGAGCATAGGCGGATCCAAGACATCAGTACCGGGGTGGGGCTAGTGAGCTCGAGCATAGGCGGATCCAGGACATCAATACGGGGGTGTGGCTAAGGAGCTCGAGCATAGGCGGATCCAGGACATCAGGAGCGGGTTGGAACTCGGGACCTCGAGCATAGGCGGATCCAGGACATCAATACGGGGGTGAGGCTAAAGAGCTCGAGCATAGGCGGATCCAGGACATCAGTTCGGGGGTGGGGTTAAGGAGCTCGAGCATAGGCGGACCCAGGACATCAGTACCGGGGTGGGGCTAAGGAGATCGAGCATAGGCGGATCCAGGACATCAGCACGGAGGTGGGGCTAAGGAGCTCGAGCATAGGCGGATCCAGGACATCAGTACAGGGGTGGGGCTAAGGGGCTCGAGCATAGGCGGACCCAGGACATCAGTACGGGGATGGGCCTAAGGAGCTCGATCATAGGCGGATCCAGGACATCAGTCCGGGGATGGGGCTAAGGAGCTCGAGCATAGGCGGATCCAGGACTTCAGTACGGGGTGGGGTAAGGAGCTCGAGCATAGGCGGATCCAGGACATCAGTACGGCGTGGGGCTAGGGAGCTCGAGCATAGGCGGATCCAGGACAGTACGGAGGTGGGGCTACGGAGTTCGAGCATAGGCGTATCCAGGACATCAGTAAGGGGGTGGGGCTAAGGAGCTCGAGCATAGGCGGATCCAGGACATCAGTACGGGGATGGGCCTAAGGAGTTCGAGCATAAGCGGATCCAGGATATCAGTTCGGGAGTGGGGCTAAGGAGCTTGAGCATAGGCGGATCAAGGATTACCGATAGAGGAGGCACCGTCCGCAGGGGAAGGGGTGTAATCCGGAGCATAGGGCGCCACTTTTGACACGTAATATCCTTCCGATGGGCGACAATTTTTGCATCTTAGGGGAAAGGGTGGGAAGTGACATTTCAGGGGTGCCATCGAATGTTTGAGGGGGCGCCGTGGCCATTTCAGGGAGTGCTGAGGATCGACCAAAGGGAGGGGGTGCACGTGCCCCCTATCCCCCCGCTGCCCTGAATTCACCTATTAGCTCCAGCCTCCCTGCCATTGCCTCTAAACATCCTTTGCCTATGCTATAGCTGTAGGCATTTTCACTTGGGGGGGACTTAAGCCCACTAGCCTCGCCCCTTGTATCCGCTATCGTATTTAGACATATAAATAATATATAAATCTCGTTGCACTGTATTCCATATTATCGAACAATATCAATAAGAGGAAATCGGTCATGCAGATTTTGAATCCGTTCTTCAGGTCAATGAAAGGTCACTGCGCATGCGCAGTGCAACTAATGGTAACAGAGGCTATCCCGGCAACCTACGGGTCGATTTTTTTGAAATTTTGTGAACAAGAAAATGACACGGAGTGAAAACCACAAATAATGTCATAGTGAAGCTGCACTGCCCTGCGCATGCGCATTAGAAATCTTAAAGATAAGCCTTAAAGGTGAGGATATTTCAGAAGAGGACATTAGGCTAGAGGAGAGCCAACATGCTTAAATTTAGTATGAAAGTTTTGACACCCTTGCTTACTACAAAGGTAAGTGCGCATGCGCATTAGAACTTATGGTCAGGGAGGCTATCTTGGGAGCCAATAGACCGATTGGGCTAAAAATTTGAGAGTAATAGCAGAATACTATCTGCTAATCCCAATTCACGGCATTATGACACTGCATTGTGCTGCGCATGCGCAGTATGAATTCTGAGGAATATTAGGCTATAAGGGATAGTTTAGACCAGGAGACAAACAAACGACATACCAACATGCTTCAGTCAATTATAACGGTATCTTCGCTCTCATGGACTGCAAACTTTACTGCGCATGCGGACTGGGACTTGGGATAACCGAAGCTAACTCGGCAACAAATAGGCTGAATTGTGTGAAGATCTCCAGGTATAGGTGAAATATGGTCGGCAAACCCATAATATTTTATTATTGTATCTCCTTTCTTCTGGGCATAGCCAGTCTTTACTTAACCCTCGCCCCACCGGGGGGCCATCGATGGCCCCTAAAGGTTTTCCGGGATAGCAGAAAAACGACGAGGCGCAGCACCGCGGTTGAGGGCTCTACCTCTCACTGCATCATTTTCCCATCATCCCTAAAATTTTTACCCCGGGTCATCAAAGGTCAGGTCACCAGACGAGGTCAACCAAGGTCACCTCACTTCACCTTTAGAGCTCTGTAAGAGCTACATTTCAAAGTCGATCAATTTGAAACTTCCTACACTTCATGACCCCTCCAGGGTCTACAAGGTGTATATCCGGGATTTTTCGATTTCGTGCCCTGAGGTCAGGTCACGAGGCGACCTCTCCCATTGGAAAAGCATGGGGAAAAGCTATTTCATGATATAAAAGCCACAAAAATGATTGCAAATACTCAGACTGCTCAGAACAACGTTTTTGGACACCCTTTCACGGATCCCAGGGGTCATATTTGCCTTTGACTTTTCCAAGGTGATCCAAGGTCACCAGAGGTCAAAAACAGTATTTTGACAATAACTTTTGACCTAATTGAGCTAGAGCGGTGAAACAAACACCATCGTGTTTGTCTTGTCACTGGCTTTCATTTGATATACAGCAAGGTCACTTTTTGACCTTTCGTGACCTCAGGTCATATTAGGTCACGAGGTGACCTCTGACGGTCAAACCACTGGCGGGAGGTCTTTACGTTCCACATAGCGGAAAAGTACTGGCAATTTGCTATCAAATGTACTTTACCAGGCCTCAATAGCTCTAATGACATAAGAGTTATGCCCAGTTTGTTAATCATTGCATATTTGAGTGAAAATAGCCGATCTTGACCTAATTTGACCTCTGGAGGTCAAACCATTGACCTGAGCACTAAAACATGCGAAGTAATTTCTTACTGAATTCACGCGAGCTTTCTATTGCACTTTGCAGATTTGCGCTAACGCCCATATTTTGGAGTTAGAGGGGGCCATCGATGGCCCCGGTGGCGAAGGTGGCGCCGGACCCCGGTGGGGCGCGGGTTAACAAACCAAACTTTATACGTGTGATTATTTATGTGATGACATGAACAGACGACAAACGTGGCGCAGTGTGCAGAGACATGTTAGTTTAGGAAAACATGAACTTACACGTGGGATTGAATGGAGTCAGAATGAGAACATTAGACCTCAAGTCCCAACATCGCGTTAGTATATGTATCATACTGCTGAAAACACCCGCCCGTCAATCGAACTGCTTGCCTAACGTACATTGTCACCGGCTTCTCCTGCGCCGGAGCGGCACCTGCCGAGGCCGCAGGCCGAGGTATAATTGTTGTTAGAAACGGTCATATGTGCAGTTTCGTTGAACTTTATTTATATTCATTTCACCTGGTTATCTATAATTGTTGTCCTTTCTCATTCTGGTCCATGTTCACTTTCTTCCAGAGGTGTCTGACAATGTGGAGTCGAGAAGTATTTACGAATTTCCAGATTTGTGCTCCTTTTTTGTTTTCGAGAGTTGCCTTTTTGTTTCTCCATCAACTCTCCCGCGTATACATGGGACTCTATAAATTACATTTTTCGTGTTCTTTTTTATACGTTTTAGGTTTCACCTTTGTCTGGATCGGCGTGACTGATTTCTGAACTCTGAACTCTTTCCCGCAGGTATTGATGAAAGTGTTTCTACAACGATGAAGAAGGCAGTGCCAGAGGACCGCGTCCGATTACAGGATTTGCACCTCCTCTCCCACCTGAGCCCACTGGAAGGCTCTTCTCTAAACTCTTTTGCAGCTGAGGTATGCATTCATGGGCCAATGATTTAGTATATTACTTGGTATATAGTTAGACTTACTGTTAGTATATTAGTATTCGCAAGTTTTGTGTTCAGGCATACACACTAGTACCAATGGCGGAAAATGTGTAAACTATATTTTTTTCTGTTAAATGTTGCATCATAGTGAACTGACATCACTTCATTTCTTGCCATGAAAATGAACGTAGCTGATAATGGACGGGAAGTTCACGTCTCTGTTGTCTGACATGGTCTTCTCACGCTACAGGGTGGCAAACTAAAGTATATATAGTATCAGTGTCAATGGCATGCGTGTGTGGACGATTACGATCGCTAAATCACAAAATCACCAACTCTATTTCCATCGTGGGATCAGAAGGGTTGAGAGAGGGCAAGGAACAACGACGTCATAGATGAATGGCCAATTTTCATCATATTTCCTTCATTTTTTCGAGATTTGCCTGGACTGGCTCCCCAAAACGTACGCCTTGATCCCCTAATGCCTCCAGCATGGGCACATGTGTTGAACCTCAAAGGCAGCAAACATACTCAAAGTTCGCCTCCACCAGGGTCCTCAACAGTCAGTACTTTGACGCCCCAGAAAAAATTGGTGGCGACGGCATTGGCCTGTACGCAACTCTATTTCAAATCCTCATTTGTTTCAAGAAAATTGGCATATAAGGTATAAAACGGAGGCGAAACAGTAGTTGTGTGGTAATTTTTATAACGAAAGCTCCCTGGTCGCTACGCAAAAAGGTCCTTCTTCTCGCTCGGTTTAGCCTGTTTCACACCGGTCTAGTCCGGTCCTACCCGCCCACCCCAAATATAGCCAGCCCGGCCCAGCCCGGTAGCAAAAAGACCCGTGCATCCCTGCCCACAAGGCCCTGTTGCCAGCCGAGCCCCCTCCCCTGGAAAGCTGTAAGATCTATGACAATCCTAGCGTTCACATTGGTGCCAATAGGTCACGACGTCATCATGGTATCAGTACTATATGGAATTTTCCTGGAAAAAGGTTGACCGTCTGTGTCTGTGCTCTAGTTGTACCCTGGGCCTTATTTCAAATCCTCATTTTCTCAATTTTCATCCTCGATACCTCACCAAACTCCACTCCAAAGACCTCTCCAAGCATCCTTTTCCATTTTCAGGCCACTGAAGCCCTTCGAAAGGTTTCTAAAACTTCACGTCCAGACCAACTCAAGTTTTGGCGAACTTTCATCAGCACCAGACCCCTGCCGCGGAACAAGAGAGAGAAACGCTCGTAAAAAGCTAGCCAAACATTTTTTCGACAAGATTAGGAGGAGCCCTTCCTTCAATACTTTTATCACCAACATTATCAGTGGCTCTGTCAGCAAGCAGTCGTCGGACCAATCACCTACCCAGGAGTCATGGCCACCACCTCCGAGAGCTCCCCAGGAGTGGTCACCGCCGCCTCCGACAGCTCCCCAGGAGTGGGCACCGCCACCTCCGACAGCTCCCCAGAAGTGGGCACCGCCGCCTCCGACAGCTCCCCAGGAGTCGTGGCCGTCGCCTCCGACAGCTCCCCAGGAGTGGGCACCGCCGCCTCAGACAGCTCCCCAGGAGTGGTCACCGCCACTGTCGCCACCTCCCCAGGAGTCGTCACCGCCGCCTCCGACAACTCCCCCAGGAGTGGTCACCGCCGCCTCCGCCACCTCCCCAGGAGTGGTCACCGCCACCGTCGACACCTCCCCAGGAGTCGTCACCGCCGCCGTCGCTACCTCCCCAGGAGTCGTCACCGCCGCCGTCGCCACCTCCTCAGGAGTCGTCACCGCCACCGTCGACACCTCCCGAGGAGTGGTCACCGCCACCGTCGCCACCTCCCCAGGAGTCGTCACCGCCGCCGTCGCCACCTCCCCAGGAGTGGTCACCGCCGCCGTCGCCACCTCCCCAGGAGTGGTCACCGCCGCCTCAGACAGCTCCTCAGGAGTGGGCACCGCCGCCGTCGCCACATCCCCAGGAGTGGTCACCGCCACCGTCGCCACCTCCCCAGGAGTGGTCACCGCCGCCGCCGACACCTCCCCAGGAGTGGTCACCGCCGCCGTCAGACAGCTCCTCAGGAGTGGTCACCGCCGCCGTCGCCACCTCCCCAGGAGTGGTCACCGCCGCCTCGACAGCTCCCCATGAGTCATGACCGTCGCCTCCGAGAGCTCCCCCAGAAGTGGGCACCGCTGCCTCCGACAGCTCCCCAGGAGTGGTCACCGCCGCCTCAGACAGTTCCTCAGGAGTGGTCACCGCCGCCGTCGCCACCTCCCCAGGAGTGGTCACCACCGCCTCCGACAGCTGCCCAGGAGTGGTCACCGCCGCCTCCGACAGCTCCCCAAGAGTGGTCACCGGCGCCTCCGACAGCTCCCCAGAAGTGGGCACCGCCGCCTCCGACGGCTCCCCAGGAGTGGTCACCGCCGCGTCCGACGGCTCCCCAGGAGTGGTCACCGCCGCCTTCGACAGCTCCCCAGGAGTGGGCACCGCCGCCTCCGAGAGCTCCCCGGGAGTGGGCACCGCCGCCTCTGACAGCTCCCCATGAGTCATGGCCGCCGCCTCCGAGAGCTCCCCAGAAGTGGGCACCGCTGCCTCCGACAGCTCCCCAGGAGTCATTGCCGTCGCCTCCGAGAGCTCCCCAGGAGTGGTCACTGCCGCCTCCGAGAGCTCCCCAGGAGTGGTCACCGCCGCCTCCGACAGCTCCCCAGGAGTGGTCATCGTCGGCTCAGTTGTAGGCTGCAACGCCTCCTCAGAGCCCGCGACGCATGAAGCCACCCTCCGAATCAGTCTTCCGAGAGTTGACCATTCCAAAAGGTACGTGGCGGCGAATGACAGAAGGA
Source organism: Lepas anatifera (assembly GCA_034440635.1). NCBI lineage: Eukaryota > Metazoa > Arthropoda > Thecostraca > Lepadidae > Lepas > Lepas anatifera. Next base: position 181,327 of record JAOTON010000214.1, read on the forward strand.
GCAACAGCAACAAACAACCTAACACCGGGATGGACAGAGCGACTGTAGGATATATACGCTCAAGGAACCACACGGCCTTGTGTCCTCTGCTTTCGTCGGGGGCACATGAAGACATGAAGGCGTCCAGGAAAAGGAAGAGTGTGCTTTTCTCGGCCGAGGCGAAGTGCAAGTTCCCCAGTTGCAAAGTCAAATACACTTTTCACTACAAGCGTCACAGCAGAAGAGGAGATGTCATCGTGGGCTTAAAGAGTCGGGGAAAGCGCTTCACGCCGATGGACACTTTGCCAGACATTTGTCCGGAGAAAAACGCAGACAAACTGCCAAGGAAGTGAACGCGGCTGGTCCGTATCGCCACAGAAACAGACTTTTGGTAAACGCCCCAGAGGCACAGCTGAGGGACGGGAACTCTACCTCTGTCCCGAGCAGAGAAGTGTTGCGCAAGGCAGCTGCTGAGGGAAGAGCATCATCATCATCATTGGTGTTTTAGGGCGCGCCGACAACAAGGGTCATGTGGCGCCCATAACGCTGGACAAGATATATATAAAGAGGTTCAACATCTCAGGGGCTTAAGGTGTGTCAAGGGTAAAATGTAAATACACCGCACGTGCTTCAACAAGTCAAAGAGTGAAAGACAGGTGATTACGCCCTAGGATGGTGAGTAAATGACATTACATGAGACACTCTTTAAAAAAGCGGCAATAGCCGTGAAGTCCACGGTTGGATGCTCTCCAAGCAGCGAATCCAGTGAAGGCGATCCGTGAAAGTATCGCTGTCTCTCAACATCAAAATCTCGACAGTCCACGAGAACATGGCGCACAGACAGGCGCTCCCCACAGCGAGCACACTCCGGCGGGACATCTCTACAAAGTAAAAATGAATGTGTTGCGTGGGTGTGACCAATGCGGAGCCTAGAGAGGATCACCTCATCCCTCCTTGAACTCGCAGAACCTGAAAGCACTTACCGATCAGCGGTTTCAGGGCCCGAAGCCTCTGACCCTTTGGGTCCGTATCCCACCTGTCCTGCCATAATTTAGTCACGTGTTTTCGAATATGTGGGAACCAATCAGAGCACGGGATCTGAAAGTCCGATGGTACGGTGCCCTGTGCTGCCTGCTTTGCAGCGAGATCGGCGCGCTCGTTTCCAACGATACCTGAATGACTGGGGACCCAGACTAATATAACTTGTTTTTTCTTGACATGCGTTCGGTGAAGTCTGTGTCTGATTTCATCTAAATAAAATGATGATGACGACTTAGTTCCGAAACACTCGAGGGCCTGTAGCGAAGATAGAGAGTCGGTGAATATAACACATCGGAGCTGTCTCGATAAAAGAATGGCGTCCAGGCAGCGTAGAATGGCGTATAACTCCGCAGTGAAAACCGAAGCAGCGGACGGTAGAGTGAAACACCTTGCAACATCATCACTTACAAAGGCACATCCGACACCATCCTGACCCTTGGATCCATCCGTATAAAAGAGCCTGTGGTTTGCATAGGAAGTCTGACAGTGCTCCAGAAAAACCTGTTGTGAGGCTACCGGAGTCAAATATCTGGTTTTTGAGACCAGGCTTGTGTCTACCGTTGGCTCAGCTACCATCCAAGGTTCGATGGACGGGGCCTGAAAAAGTTCCACCTATTCCAAGTTAACTTGGGCGTCATCAAGCCAGCTAGCTATCCTGTAATCTGCGTGCCGGGCATACTGAGGAGAGTGTTCAATTTGACGCCGTTGTTCATGTGAGAACAGCCTTCGGAAGGTTGGGTGATTTGGGAACTGAAAAAGTTTTAGGGCATACTGCATGCCATGCATTCTGCGCCTTAGGTCCAACGGCATCTCACTTGCCTCCACGAGCATACTTGAGGTGGGAGATGTGCGAAAAGCACCGATTATTATCCTGATGCCGTGATAATGAACTGTGTCCAGCATGCGTTTAGAGCTTTCCGTGGCGGCATCATATGCTATGGAACCATACTCTATTTTAGATCGGACCAAAGGTCTATATAACATAAGGAGGGTTTTCTGGTCCGCGCCATACTTGAGCTTGGTCAAAACTTTAAAGATATTTAGGCCTTTGAAACATCTATCCCTTAGATCCTTGAAATGTGGTACGTATGTTAATTTCCTATCAATGATTACACCGAGAAAGCGGGTTTGTTCTACTACAGCTATGGATTGTTTATACATTGTTAGGACAGGATCAGTGCAATCATTTCGTTTACGACAAAAATGTATACATTTTGTTTTTTTGCATTGAGAACTTCAAACCATTCTGTCCGCTCCATCGTTCCAACTTATGCAGAGCAATCTGCAACTGCCTCACGGCCGATGGTGTGGATGATGTCGTGACCCAAATAGTAAAATCGTCGACAAAGAGGGCTGTGTTTATATTCGGAGGGATACCACCTGCTATGTCGTTGATTGCAATTGCGAACAGCGCAACAGAGAGGACGCTGCCTTGCGGTGTTCCATTTTCTTGTGTGTATTCATCAGATTCTGATGTGCCAACGCGGTATCGAAAACGTCTGTTCTTCAGAAAATTGGACAGAAACCATCCCAAGTGACCTCGCACACCTAGATCGAAGACCTTCTGCAGGATACCGTGCCTCCAGGTGAGATCGAATGCTCGCTCAATGTCAAAAAAGACGGCAATTGTGTGCTGCTTTCTGCTGAAGTCTTTCCGGATAGACAAGTCTAAAGCTAAGAGGTGGTCAATGGTGCTTCGACCCCTCCGGAATCCGCATTGAATGTTCGACAGTAGATTATTGGTCTCCAAAAAAGACATGAGGCGGAGGTTAACCATCTTCTCCAGCAGCTTGCAGACGCAAGAGGTCAGTGAAATTGGGCGGTAGTCCCCAGGCGAGTCACCTTCCTTACCAGGCTTCAGTATGGGGACAACAACCGCGTCTCGCCATTGCTCGGGGAAGTCATGTTTTACCCAGATGTGGTTGAAGATGTGAAGTAGAGATGCTAATGAGCTGTCAAGAAGATGGGAAAGCATTTCATTTCGAATAGTGTCAGGCCCAGGTGAAACTGGTCTAACAGAACGAAGTGCTCCTTTCAGTTCACGCATTGTAAATGGAACATTGTATGAGGCAGAATGGTTATGTCCGAAGTTAACATTTGTTTGCTCTGCTCGTCCACGTAAGCGCCTGAAACTATCATCCTGGACATGAGAGCTACATCGCATGCTGAAAGGCTGCCGCCATACGGTTCGATGCTTCTTTTGTGTCAGTTATTTTGATGCCGTTATCATCTAATACGGGTGTGGATGTGGATTGTGACTTAACCTGAACTTGTTTTACTCTGGTCCAAACCTGTGTAGTTGGTGTAAATCTATTCACGGTACACACATACTCCACCCACCACCTCCGCTTGGCATTTAACACAATGCGGCGAGCGAGTGCTCGGGCACGCTTGAAGGCTATAAGGGTCGTGGTTGTCGTACTCCTCCTAAGAACTCTAAAAGCCCGCTTTCTACTTAAAATGGCCTGCTTGCACTCGTGGCTCCACCAGGGAACAGGCGTTCGCCTGAGTTTGCCAGACGCCATGGGTATAAAAGTCGCTGCAGCCTCCAAAATCATGTTGTTAAAGTCTCTTACGCTCTGAGTACCCGAAGTCTCAGAGGAGAGGTTCACCAAACCAAACGCACTCTCAAAGCCAGCCCAATCTGCCCGCCGTGTGTTCCATCGTGGAAGATCTGTTCTGCAGACGGATGTCCGGGTTTGTGAGATGATAATAGGGAAGTGGTCGCTACCGTGTGGGTCATCTAGAGATTTCCACCGGAGCTGGGCTAAGAGAGACGGTGTACAAATTGAAAGGTCTATAGCAGAGTGATTTCCAGATGGAAGAGATACGTGGGTGGGGCGACCGGTATTCAAAAGACATAGTGAGTTCAGGTGGAGAAAGCGTTCAAGTGTTCGACCTCGAGCACACGTACGGCCTCCAGCCACTCCCCACGCGGCGTTGTGGGCGTTGAAGTCGCCCAATAACATATAAGGGGTTGGGAGCTGATCAACAAGGCTGTTCAGATTATTTATGTCAGTGTTACCTCCCGGTGGTAAGTAAATGGAACAAACTGTCGGCTTCATAAAACCCAAGTCGGCCCGGGCTGCTACAGCCTGCAAGGTACTTCTTAAAGTCATTTGATGACATGGTATGGATGTGTGGACAGCTAACATCACTCCACCGTATGCTATTGTGGTGCTAAATACGTCTTTTCGGAATATATTATACTGTCGAACTGAAAACTTACCACCTGGACGCAGCTTAGTCTCCTGGAGGCAAACAATAGACGGATTGTAAGCAGATAACAGGCTCTGCAGGTCTGAGAGGTTTGAACGGAGGCCTCGGCAGTTCCATTGTAGAAATTGTGTCATTTATTTAAAAGAGAACGGGCCAAGATTTACTGCGGGCGACGACGGGTCTGTCTAACCTTTCCACGAGGGGCCAGAGCCCCCGGGTGGACCCTTAGCTGGTCCTCCCCCGGGCCACCGAGCCGGTTCCGAACCGGACCACGGCCCCGTCCACTCTCCAATGAAGTGCCTCGGGCACGCAAAGTTTGAGGATGGCCGGGAGGGCTCTCAGCCGGGCGCTTCACTGGGGACCTACCCCGTGAAGAGCTCTCAAAGTTCCTCCGCACAGCAGCCACTGTAGAAGACGGAGTTTGGGAGGTGAGATGCGATGGCGGTGGAACAGTCTCTGCTGTAGACGATGGCGGCGGCGTAGATACAACCTGAGGCGCTGGAACAGCGCCCCCAGTGGGTGGTTCGATGGGGGACGGCGGGCGGCGCCTCCCTGTGGGGGAATGCTTGCCTCCCCGTCCCACAACTGTCCAGCTCTCTAAGTCCGCCGAAGGTTCGCGGCTGGACGAGTCACCAACAGGCGCTGCCTGCTGGTGCTCAGGGGTGGGGCCATGGCCCCGCTCCACACCCCGGCAGGAGCCGGGGGTGGGGGCTGGAGTCGAGAGCGTCGCTCCGCTCCTGCCCCCCTCCCGGTAAGGAGGGAGGTTGTGGAGGATGCGCCGCCTCCGGCACGGGAGACGGAGATGCGGGCTGGCGTGAAAACACCAGCCCCATCCTCCCTGCCAGGCGAACAAAGTCCCTCAGGGGACCGATCTTCATGCCGGATTCTTCCGGCAAGTAAAGATTGAGCAACGGGGTGTGACGCGCCCGGGGCCCCAGTCAGCCCTGGGGGCACGTCTTTGATCGCCGCGGACGCATCATGTCTGGCCATCCGGCGGCCGCCGCCTCTTCCGACCTCAGTTGGTTAGAGTCGGCGTCTGTCGTCGGTGGCTCTGTTGGTGATGTCCGCGGTGATGCTGATGGCTGCCTTACGGGCCCTTGTTACCTGGTCGGTAACCGTATTGGATCGGGTCAGCTCTGTCCTGCACCTCCCAATATGTAGCTCCTGTTTGTTTTTGTTCTCTTATTTTGTTGATTATTCTTAGTTCCTACCATCTTTTATGCCTTAGTTGTTGCCCCCGACAGTTATTTGCCTTCTTCGGCATTTTATGGGTGTAAGGCGCCCACTCGAGGCCTTCTCGAGCCCCGGTGACGAGGTTGACGGGATCCTGGGGGTTGAGGTCCCCTCGGGCGGGTCAGTCCCGAGGGCTCCAACACGCCCCCTTTGGCCCAGATATCTCGATCTAACCGGGGTAAGCCGTCCGTAGGCTTCCGCGGGCGGCCTAGCGACGCGGCAGTGTCTGCGGGCACTGTCGCTCGGTCCAGCTGGGCAGGGGGACTATGTTTCGGGGTGCGGCGCGGCGCCCTTCGCGGTGGGGGCTGTGATAGTTCTTGCCGGGCGCGACGTGGGCCGGGGTTTCGGAAACCGTCGATTTGCGAGACTCCGGCCTGTTGGCGCGCATGGTGGACCGCAGTCTCCGCTGCGTGATGGGTGCCGCGTTTAGCTTCGTCCCGACTCATGGCCCTGCCAGCCCACTGGGCTGATGGCGTCAAGGGGGTGGGTGCGTTCTGATCGGAGGGGTTGTGTGGTATCTCTCGCCCTCTGAGACGGGCGCACCTGCCCCCGTAGGCACTGCACCAGCCTCCGGGCCCAGTCATTGATACATGGTAACCCGGGGGCCGAAGGTGATAAACCCATCATGGCCTCTCCAAATCCAGAAACCCATGCTCCTCCCCGCGGTGTCGGGGACGAACCCAACTTTGATCCACCCCTTGAAGGGAGTGAGACTGATCCGAAGGTCCTAGTGATCCACCTCGAAGACGGTTACAAGATGAATCCTTTCCAGGTCGTGGAAGCATTAGCCAAATTTGGAACCTCAACTCATGTTTATCGTTATTCGGATGTGAAACTAGAAGTGTTGATGTCATCAAGAGCCGAAACATCTAACCTGTTGACCGCGAAAACCTGTCCTATGTTGGAAAAGACCATTCCCCAGTGTCAGTGCCCATATCAGTCGGACTACACCCAACCAAAAACAGCGTCATGGGTGTTGTTACCTGCAACGAACTTGGAGAAGCGACTGAGGAGGAGATTCTCACTGGTCTTAAGGGCCAGGGCGTCACTAAGGTCCGAAGGATGAACCGGAGAGAGGAAGGGAAGCTGGTTCCAACGAGTACATTTGTACTGACGTTCGGTAGCAGGGAGCTGCCCCAAAAGCTGCGGATTGGTTGGTTCTCCGTGCGTGTGCGTGCATATGTGCCTGATCCCACTCGCTGTTTCCGCTGTCAGGACTACGGCCACATCACAAAATTTTGCAAAAGCCGGAGCGGTGCCCCAGATGCTCCGATGTATGTCACGGCACTTCATCGTGCAAAGCAAAGAGCGCCAAATGCGTTGCGTGAGGGTGACCATGAAGCCTGGTCGCGCACATGTCCCATCTTCGTTTCGGAAAGAGAAAAGCTAAAAGAAAAATCAAAGAAAGTAGCTCAGGAAAATCCCAAACCCTAAGGCAAACCAGCAAACCGTTCCACGAAGCTTCTCTCCATCCGGAGCCATCCACGACAGGTGGGGCAAGTGTGACAGGACGTAAGCGTGACATAGCACATGGCTCTCGAGGCTGAGCGTGAGAGATGGGTCTCTGGTCCGGTACTCCCATTCCGCGACGCGCTTGTCGGGAGTTCAGGGCAAGCGAAGCCGTCAGTCACCCTTGACTCTACCATGCGGGATCTCATGCACCTGTCTGTCCGGGATTTCGTGGATCTGATCGGTGGTCAGATGCCACAGCCTGACAACCAACCCGACATGAGCGTTGAAACCCAATTCGACCCGCCACACAGGGTCATAACCGAAAGCGGTGTTCAAACGGACCCAACTGAAGACTCGGTCGCGTCGACAGCAGCACCGCAGTCTAACGGCCCGACTAGAGACACCATTGAGAAAGGGGTGCAGACGGACGTTACTGATAGGCGACAACCAGTGACGGAGACAAAGAAAGTCGCTGAACCGTCCCATGATCCTCCTGTACCGAAGCGTGCACGGTTTAGCGGAGGAGATGCTTCTGGCTCTCCAGGTACGGAGACAGTTCGTGCGGCCACACACAGCACAGGATCTACACCAAATAAAAAGAAAGTGCATTACCCACACCTGCAACCGTAAAAAGTCCAGCATCACAGCCATCCATAAAATCAAAAGGCAGAACACCATCAAACGTAGCAACCAAAGGCTCGTTTCAGAGCGGTCCTCCTCAGCACCCCTAAAGTCGTAGCGTGCGCATAGAGCACGATGAAGCCATTCCATCCGCGGGCTGCGGGGATGCAGGGTTAATGCCGCCATATCCTCCACACCTCCGCCTCCACCAACACCACCTGCAAAAGCAAGAAACAGTGACTCCGGAACAGCTACACGCGACGGAAAGCGCAGGCTTTCTACCCCAAACTTACGTTGTGGGGAAAATCCCCCAATACGTGAGGGAAGAGAAAGCGATTTTGCATTTCGGGACTCGAAGGGAAGAGAATTTGGGTGCCGAGGGTCCAAAGAGCTTCTTCAGCCAAGGCTGCACTCTGGTTCCACCGAGAGCATCGGAAACGTGCAGCATGTTTGGCAGGATGGACCGCGACCCACTCCCGCTAGTGACGGGAGGCATCCCGGCCAAGAGTCCGGGAAGCATAATGGATAAAGACACAACATTCTTGCGCCGCTCTCCGCCAAAGGGTCTTGGGTACCCGGAGAGAATGGACAGACCACCGCCGGAGTGGAACGCTCGCACAGCTTGTGCGTCTCGGAAATGTTTGACGGTAGAAGCTGGGAGACGTAGTTAAGTATTTGATGGTATGAATATTATGTCGGGATTAACTATTATGTTGGCACAGTAATGTTTCTATGCTTTCGAACTCCCTACACCGGCATTTGTTTGTAACATAACCACAGTGGGGCGCGAAATGACCATGCAGTTGAAGCGCCCTAAAACCCCAAAAACAACAACAGGCGAACGATGTCCGCCACGGTCAAGGAGCGGATGACCTCCTCCGGGGTCATCCGTGGGGGGCCACTAATACCATCAGAGGTAGCCTTTGCGTAGGTTTTCCGTGGATGTTTGGCCTCATAAACGTCGCGAGCCTCGCGGAAGGATATGCGTCCTTTCACCTTGATCGCCATTATCTCTTTTTCTCTTTCCAAGACAGGGCAGCTGCGATCGTATGCTGCGTGAGGGGTCTGACCCTCTCCGCAGTTTATACAGTGCTTTCCAGCAGTGCAATCATCCCCTTTATGATTCGTGGAACTGCATCGTCCACATATCTGAGATCCCTTACATGATGAGGATGTATGGCCATAATGCTGGCAGCGTGGCAGCGAAAACATCTCATGGGAGATGGAATGAAGGGTCTGACTGTTACACGCATATACCCCACATATATCGTCTCCGGAAGCTCATGACTGTCAAAAGTCAGGACAATCGTGTCACTTTCTACCATGTCCGCTCCTTTCCTGCTCTTCATTCTCCGCGCTTCTACAACACCAAAGCCAGACAAACCATCTACGATGTCACATTCTTCAACTCCCTTCAATTCAAAACAACGAATAACTCCCTTCGAAAAATTTTTGGTTTCATGGGGCGTGCACGCAACCTTCACAGTCATCACTTTTCTATCTCCGTTCACAAGTCTGTAGAAGGAGATCTCGTTCACACTGAGAGCACGCTCCGCTTCCCTGGAATCAGTAAACTCTATCTCGAGAACACCGTCCCTCAGACGATCACATCGAACAATTTTCCCGAGACGGTCACAAGCTTGCTTCCTCTGGAACGGCGACAGCTTTCCAAGGTCTGTGTCCAGTCCCTTCATCATCAAGACCCGTGAATTTGATGGAGCAATCTTTCTCCCAGTGAGGGAGGAGCTAGCGCCAGGGTGGTCCGGCGCAGAATAATGTGTGGGGAGGGGGGTGTCGGTGATGTGAAGTATCCATGAATAAGTGATTTAATTCAGCCAGCCACGTGCGCCCCCTTCAGACGAGGGTGCTACGAGGCGAGAAGACGCACGGGCTGACTATACGGGGGAGACGCCGCCGTTACAGAGGGGGAGAGAGACTCACCAAACCCCCCCTGGCCCGACGACGGTCCCCCCTTGCACCTAGCCTAGACGACCCCGGGCGGGGCACGGACACCCCTCATTCCCCGGGTGAAGTCGGGACCTGACCAAAGGAGGGAGGGACAGCCGAGCCCCACCAAAGGCCGGCAGACTTTTAGAATGCTGCTACTCTTGTCGATGCCTTCAAGAGTTCCCCGCCCTTGCGGAAATCCAGACCAAAGTAGTGTTGCTAGAGGCACACGAACCAAAACAGCGCCTACCTCAGCTCAGCTACCAGGACTCCTTCATCCCGGGGTACGGGTCGGTGCGCAGCTCACCTTAAAAAGACAGGCGCCCCCACACAGCCTCATCGGAGCAGGCGACTACCACCTGCTCGCCACAACTAATTCCCGGCTGGTCCGAGGGAAGCGAGCCCCCGGCTTGCAGGGCCGGCGATTAGGGGATCCAGTCGTCAGCCACACGAGCCGGAGGCCCACGTACACCCAGACCATCCAGGAATCATAGGCACGTGCGGGGACGCCCATGACACTGGGAAAAGGTGGGTAACTGGGAAGTTATGAGTTGGAAAAGGAAGCGGCTCTGTCTGCGCTATCTAGCCCAGCCGTGCGTCGCACGCGACCGAGGTGTGCACACTCAAGACGAGCAAGGGTGCACACATCCCCGCCACCCGCGGAGACACGCCAGGCCAGACATCGCAGACAGTGGATAGGAGGGGTATTTAGGAGTGGACAGAAAGGATACGGGTGGAAAGGCATGGATACATACGGAAATAAGGAAAGAAGAGGAAAAGGAACAAGGAGTGGGTGGGATTTGAAGTTAGCAAGGCTAAAAAGGATGAGGATGGCAGTTTCGATTTGGCCTCTCGCCCGAAGGCGAGGGGCGAAACCCATCCTGCCAACTGGGGTCGCGGGTGTCGTCACATCCCGTACCCAATTATCCATGTGCCGGACAAGTCAGCAGACGAGCCCAGCAGATGGAAATCGGTCCCCCTGCGGGGGCCGAGGGAAGAGCGCGCGAACGGTACTCACCCAAAGTCATCGAAGACCTTAACCTCATGCAGCGCGTGTCTGCAGCTCTTGACGTCTCGAGCACTGTTTTGAAGGAGGATATTCAATTCATCGCCGACTCTCCTCTGATAGTGCACCTGTACGGAGAGTACGCGCTGAAGCGTGAAAACCTGGCCTCGTGCACCTTGCACATCGACGCCACCGGATCCCTGACGCAACAGGTCGGCAAGAAAAGGCCCTACCTGTACTCAGTGGTCGCCTCGTCCAACGGCGCACCGCTGAGTACAGTGCCAATCGCCCACATGTTGGCAGAGGCGCACAATGTCCGTGTGGCTGCATTTTTCATAATGCAGCTGGAGCTTCTTTCCGACTGTGCACAGGCAAGCCGATGCGGCCACCGCGGGTCGTATGTGACCTGTCCTGGGCACTGCTTCACGCAGTAACCTTAGGATGGATGCAGATGTCGCTGCCACAGTACTTGGATGCTGCATGGCAAGCAGCTGCCAGCGGGCTGCCACCCATGACTGTGGTTTCTCTCTGCACCTGTCACATTACACACGACGTCGCTCGGGCTTCCGTCACCAGGCTCGGGAAGACTCAGAAAGAAGAGCGCCGAATGGTGGTGTGGCTTTTCGGTCGCATGCAGAGCTCCAGAACTCTGCCAGAGCTGTAGGCTGCATACACCCCGACCTATGCAGTCTCCTGCTGGGCAAGGAAGTGCCAGTCCTGCAGCTCCCGATCGCCAACGCGTGTGAGGACGAGCCTTCGGAGAGGATGGTGGAGGACGGACCGGAGTTCTCCGAGTGGCGCTCCTACCGTAAAAGCACAAGGGCAGGTCGCCACTTCGATGCAGTGCGGAAACGAGTGGAGGATGGTCTGGTAGAAACCAGTGAGGTTAACAATACTGCATTCTGTCCCGCCCTGGCAGATTTCTTCAGCGCCACTGTGATGCCTCTGTCACCATTATGGTCATGCCTGATCTGCGAGGAATGCTCCAGCAACGCGAGCGTCGAGAGCTGGTTCAGGACGCTCAAGAAGAGTATCTTGCTGCACCAAACCAAGAAGTCTTCAAGAAATCTGCATGTATTTTTTCATCGTTAAATCTGGCGGGAGATATCTCCTTTTAGGCGCGTGCATGTACCTGTATTATGGTGCTGTCGGCGCGTATGATAATATATGCTCCTTGATTGCGTTCTTGTCCAATTTGTTTGTCGGCTCGTGATGTCCACGCTCATCAGGAGTAGCGATTACCCCTTTTGAGAGTGCGCTCCGGACAGATCTATCTTTCGACATAGCCAAGCCCATCGTCAGGAGAAAGAACCCCTTGCATACATGTCTACGCCCCCCCTCCAACGGTTGGCAGGAACCAAGACAGCGTGCGCGTTCTACGAGATTCGTTTTTGGTCCTATCCCTGCTATTGTCATTCATTTCCACGGAATCACTGGGCGCGCTTGTCGTGTGTCATCCCGCCGACCTTTTTGTTGGTCTCCTGCCGTGCAGCTTCATCAAATTTCTGACCACATCTGTAAGCACACAAGCCTGCAGCACATCTCTCCGGAGCTGGCTTCACGGGATGTTTTGTCAGATAAAGTGATATTTTTCTGATTCTAGGCGGCTCCTTTTTCTTTGAGAATGATTGTCGCCGTTTTCCCAGCTGTATCGGTGGTACACCCACATCGCCACTCAGCTGTATCGCTGGTATACCGACATCGCCACAGTCACCCGGCTGTATCGGTGGTACACCGGCTTCACCATCTTTAGGGTGATGACACCTTTTAATCGATGTAACGGTCATGTTCTGACAGATTTTTCCTTTTGGTATGGTGCTGTTTGCCAATTTTGAAGAAATCGAAGTAGTCCGCCCTATTCGCCAAAGTTTTCAAATTGCCCTAGTGCACAGTGGTCGGAAACGGCCTCACGGATGGCCACCGAGGTTTTTGTTCATGCTCATTTTGCTACAGCGCTGAAACGGCCGAACAGATTCACCCCCAATTTTCAGCAGATCATGCTGAATAAATTGCAATGGGAAAAATATACTCAAGTGGATTCACTGCACACCCGCACCGGAGAGGGGCTTGACACTTACGCGCACTAGAGGGGGCCTGGTAGGCACCCCTTTAAGATCTTGTAAACTAAGAGGCGCAGAAAAACTACGTTTGGATGGTGGATGGAAGCTATGGGGATCTACATCATGACCAATTTTCATTGACCTAGTTTCATATCTTCAAGGTCAAGCGATGTCATAAACGTCAAATATTGACCATGCTGGGGACCTATCAGAAAATACCGTTATTAAGCGGGAAAATTACGACAATAAGCTCAAGGCAGATCAGGGTTATAGAGAGAAGGTCACAAAGAAGGTTTGCTACAATTTGGGGTCAAGGTCATCTAAGGTCATTGACTTAAGAGGTCACAATATGGTATACTACGGATAATGTACACTTTGACTAACACTTTTGCCGCTGTTTGGTGGCAAATGAAGATTGACCTTTAAAAGCACCTTTGACCTTGAACTTTGACCTTGATCTTTACAGTGAGGTAACTTAACTATAACGTCATAGCATAATACACGTCCGCCCGGGTAGCGCTATTTGACTGGAAGCGGTGGGGTCAATGACCTTGAAAATTCCGACATGACCTTGACCTGTGACCTTTGAACTTAACCTAGACCTTCATGTGAGGTGGCCTTTGCACATCATCCCGGTTATATGACGTTATAACGTCACCACTCGGTATCCAATGCAAGCGAGCTGGTAGGAAGGTGCTATATACCAATTTTGAAGAAAATCGAAGTAGTCCGCCCTATTCGCCAAAATTTTCGAAGTGCCCTAGTGGGGCCCCTATGGGCCCCATGACTTAAATGATGGTTGGATTATATTTGGGAAAACGAGCCCTTTCATATGATAGGTATCATTATGCGAATTTTTTTATTGATTGGTGGATAATTGTTTTTTTTAATTCGAGGCCCTTTAAGGGCCCCTCTTAATCAATGCAACGGGCATGTTCTTCAGCCAGATTTATATTTCTGGTATGAAGGTGCTATATACCAATTTTGAAGAAAATCGAAGTAGTCCGCCCTATTCGCCAAAATTTTTAAAGTGCCCTAGTGGGGCCCCTATGGGTCCCATGGCTAAAATGATGGTCGGATTATCTTTGGGAAAACGAGCGCTTTCATATGATAGGCATCATCATACGATTTTTGTATTGATTGGTGGATAATTGGTTTTTGAAAATTCGAGGCCCCTTTAGGGCCCCTCTTAATCAATGAAACGGGAATGTTCTTCAGCCAGATTTATCCTTCTGGTATGAAGGTGCTATATACCAATTTTGAAGAAAATCGAAGTAGTCCGCCCTATTCGCCAAAATTTTCAAAGTGCCCTAGTGGGACCACTATGGGCCCCATGACTAAAATGATGGCTGGATTATCTTTGGGAAAACGAGCCCTTTCATATGATAGGTATCATTGTATGATTTATTTGTATTTATTGGTGGATAATTGATTTTTGAAAATTCGTGGCCCTTTAGGGCCTCTTAATCAATGAAACGGGCATGTTCTTCAGCCAGATTTATTCTTCTGGTATGAAGGTGTTATATACCAATTTTGAAGAAAATCGAAGTAGTCCGCCCTATTCGCCAAAATTTTCAAAGTGCCCTAGTGGGGCCCCTATGGGCCCCAAGACTAAAATGATGGTTGGATTATCTTTGGGAAAACGAGCCCTTTCATATGATAGGTATCATTGTATGATTTTTTGTATTGATTGGTGGATAATTGGTTTTTGAAAATTCGAGGCCCCTTTAGGGCCCCTCTTAATCAATGCAACGGGCATGTTCTTCAGCCAGATTTATTCTTCTGGTATGAAGGTGCTATATACCAATTTTGAAGAAAATCTAAGTAGTCTGCCCTATTTGCCAAAATTTTCAAAGTGCCCTAGTTGGGCCCCTATGGGCCCCATGACTAAATTCATGCCTGGATTATCTTTGGGAAAACGAGCCCTCTCATATGCTAGGTATCATTATATGAATTTTTTGTATTGATTGGTGGATAATTGGTTTTTGAAAATTCGAGGCCCCTTTAGGGCCCCTCTTAATCAATGCAACGGGCATGTTCTTCAGCAGATTTATCCTTCTGGTATGAAGGTGCTATATACCAATTTTGAAGAAAATCGAAGTAGTCCGCCCTATTCACCAAAATTTTCTAGTGCCTTAGTGGGGCCCCTATGGGCCCCATGACTAAAATGACGGTTGGATTATCTTTTGAGGATAAAGATGATGCGAAAAACATATTTTTTGTTTCTTTTTGTGTCCTCTATGATCAGAAATAACTCTTTTTTGTACTGAGTTAAGCGTGGACTGAATGCGAATCTGTGCTGAACCTGTGCTGAATCTGTGGTGAATCTGTGCTAACTTCCGCTACATCGATTTTATTGCTATCAATCCCAGACTTTATGCTATGATGAGGTTCGAAGACACGTCTGAGTCGCACACTGTGTATGCGCGCGAGCTCCGTCAGTTGTCAAGGGAGAGACCGCGTTTTCTAGACCGAAAGCACTGGGTGTCGAACTTGCATCAGGCATGTGTACCACATATATATGGTGTTGAGCTCTTCGTGTATTGCCGAGAAGGTGAAAGGTGGAAGTGGATACCCTCTTTCTTGAAACCTAGTATCAGAGATAGACCGGTCGGTAGCATTTACGTCCTGCATTGTAACGATCATTACGAATGGCTGCGTAAAACCTCGCAGGCTGTGCTACCAAACGTACCGGAAAGATTTGACTTTTTGTATGCTGTTCCGGTTCACCTTTTAGATCCGTTTCCTTTGCGCACCAAGAGAGCAGTACGCCCCACAACGCCCAGCTCACGCAGCACCGATCCAAAGCAAAACTGGGTGCAAAAGCAAGCGTCAGACACGAAAGTTAAAGCTGGTATTGTCATATCCTCGGACAGCGAAATGCATTGTTCTGATGAGTCCTCAAAAGAGCCAAACCCCGTGCGCGAGGTGCGTAATGATAAGGGGTCCACTGACCATAAGAAAATTCCAGTAGCTGCGACTGAAAAGTCAGCTCCCAAACCAAAGCGGTGCAAGAAAAGGGCCTTGACTAAGCGAAAGGTCCGTAAGGCGTCAAATATTGATGCTGTAGCTAATGACACTGATGACGGCACTAGTATTCCCGCCAGAGAAGGGACAGAAAAAGACAATGCCGCGCCGGGATGTGAAAAGACCGGCTGAATATTTCTCTTAAAGTCAATTGGCGTCCTCTGCTGATATCCTGTCTGGGATTCTGGGATCGATGTCTAATAATGAGATTAGGGCCTTCACTCCTTCTCACCTGGCTAGCTCTGACCATGTATCGAGTAGTGTATCTGAGGCTAGTGACCACGGGGCAGAAGAGGTTTCATGGGATGCTGAGCGAATGCGAGGAAGTCGTGAGGTCAATATCTCGCAGCGGAGGTTAGGAAAACTTCGTGACAGGGAATCAAAACGCGTTCAAAGAAATAATCCACAGGTTCTGAATGCCCTGAGAGTGGCCGCTGCCAAAAAACGAGCTGAAAACCCCAAGGTTCGTGAAACTGAAAGGCTGGCCATTGCTACTAAGCGAGCTGAAAATCCCGAGTTTCGTGAGGCTGCCAGAGCGGCCATTGCCACTAAGCGAGCTGAAAATCCCGAGTTTCGTGAGGCTGCCAGAGCGGCCATTGCCACTAAGCGAGCTGAAAATCCCGAGTTTCGTGAGGCTGCCAGAGCGGCCATTGCCACTAAACGAGCTGAGCATCCCGAGCTTCGTGAGGCTGCCAGAGCGAGCATTGCCACTAAACGAGCTGAGCATCCCAAGCTTCGTGAGGCTGCCAGAGCGGCCATTGCCACGAAACGAGCTGAGCATCCCGAGCTGCGTGAGGCTGCCAGAGCGGCCATTGCCAGGAAGCGGGCTGACCCTATTTTCCATGAGAACGAAAAAGCGGGGAACACTAAATCCATGCGTATGAGGCGTACCGAACCCAGAACACTTCTGAAAGAGAAATTAAAAATGCGTGAACGTCGCAAAGATGCTGGGGTGGCCGCCCGGGAAAGGGCTCGTCGAAGGCAACTTTTTCGTGAGAAATATAGGCGGCCTGAGTTCAGAGCGCGATTCATCTATCTGAAAAAAACTTGTTGAGCGGCGCAGACGCATAGACCCAGCATATGCCTCTGGAAAAGACGGGAGTCGTAAGCGTAGCATTGTTATTGGTGCTAGTCAAATGGTGAGAGCAAACCCCCTGCGCCTGAAAACGGAGCTTTTTACTTCCCTCAGGCCATGTGTGAGCTGTCAGCGCATGATAATTCCAGCTCAGAGAGTTTTTCTTGTGGACCGTGGCGCCACGCCATATGTTGATTCGGGAGGCACTTTTTGTCATACATGTGCCAGACAGATTAAGAAGGGGAAGACGCCCTCGTGGTATTACAAAAACTTTTACAATGGAGAGGGTATATTCCCCGGAAGAAGCCTCATGTGTCTGACTTAAACTGGATGGAATCTAGGCTTCTTGCAGTGTGTCATCCTTTCCTTAGATTGCAAATCCCATTCTCAAAGCGCCCAGTACCCATGGGAACTGGCCGGGATCGTGGAGGATATCGTCTGGTAAGGAGCGTTGTAATGGTTCCTCACAAAGTGGCTAACACTTGGAGTCAGATTTTGCCTCGTGTTGCAAACGACCTGAGCGTTACAACCTTAGATTTGAAAACGCGCGTTATTTTAAATAGGCGATTAGCCGACGACCGGGCTTACGAAGAAGGCACTATCGACATTGTCAAAATGAGATTGGCTGTGAATGAGCTGCGTTCAACACCAGCGTATGAGTGTGTAATATTTGATGAAGAGCGCTTGACTAACTTGAAAGATTTCGAACCCCCATGCGAAACTGTCTTTCCTGATAACTTAAGCTGGCCGGATGATGACGTGAGTGATAGTGAATTTCCCTCTGGTAATCATGTCAATGCTGGTGACAGAGCTGGCACGAAATATACCCTCGTGATGAAACATTCAGAACAGCATCAGACAGCTGATAGCCACGGCCGTCACCATGGATTTGGGCCTCAGGGCCATGAAAGCCTTAAGCTGGCCCCCACCGAGAATTGACAGCCTGTAGCAATATCAAACATAACCGCTTTCTATGAGTGCTTCCCTGATATTTTTCAAGGTCAAAATAAGCTAATTACGAAGGGCGATCAAAAGTTTGATCTGTCTACGATTGCAAAGCTTATGGTGATGTCAAAAGATGGTAGACTTGCCAGGAAATAAGGAAATATGAGGCTTTATTCATGCTCAACCGCATTAAGCAGTACATTTTGCTCGAGGGTAAGGTTTTGTTTTACCTCTCGAAAACCAAGTCTGGCGTTCCTTTGACGGCTGGTCTCTGCAGGGCTGGAATACCAGCTCTGCAAAATGCTGAGGTTGTAACGTCCTTTCTAGAAGCCCCCAACCCCCTCTCCCCATCCCCCTCCCCCCATCCCCCTCCCCAACCCTTAACCCTATTTCCGGCAGGGGGGCTAATATTGCCCCCCCTCAGGTTTTTCAAGAATATCTCCGAAACGGCTTGCGATAGAACTTTGAAACTTCCTGACTTTTCCTAAAACTAGTACAGGCAGGTTTTCTGAAATTGTCAATATTATATATTTACCAGGGGCGGAGGTATGGCTGGGTTTTTGGGGAGGTTCTATCCACAAACCAAGTATTATCGTATGCGATGGGTTCTTTGTAAAAGGAAGCCGTCTCTGCTGATCCTGATACCAGTTATATGGTTTTATTATATCATTTTTTATGTGAGATGATAGTGCATTCACAATTGTCACTATTTGTATTCATCAGGGGCGGTTACAGCAGTTCAAAATGGGGGGAATGTTATCAAGAAGGACTAAACGTTAGTAAGTGAGAAGACTGCTTACAGCCGTGCCAGGGCGAATACAATTGGGTATATGAAAATTCAAAATAGTTATAACCAAATTCTAGATTACCAGAGGCGTGTCCAGTCACTACACATTTTCAAAATGCATATTCCCAGCCAGTATCACCGCCGCGACTCAATATCGTTGTATATTAAAAATGTGTTTCCAATCACCCCCATCCGCCCCCCCACGACGAGAGTCCTTGATCCGCCTATGTCACCCCCTTTCCCAGAGCTGCCATGGGAGGGTAAAAATTATCAGAAATAAATTTCAACTAGTCGAGGGACTAATATACTCATGCATACCACTCGCATATTGTTGGTATGTATTTTACCCCACTGTTTTACCTTACTGCATCCGCCCCTGATGAGTTTTTCACTTTTTTCATTTTCTTATGTGTCAAAGATGCCAAGCAGTATATCACGGCTTCTAATCCGCGTAACAAAAACTTTTTAGGTTGTATATATTTCCCCTCATAGTCCTGGTCCTGGAACTGCCATTGAATTTCGAATTTTTGCGTAACTCGAGTATATGACAATTTTAGGTCAATTATTTGTAAATCTGAACTAGTTTTGTGAAAATCTTACAACAGAGACAAGGGTTATGGAAAATCTAAAAAATACACAAAAATTGTATATTTTGCACGACCTTCTCCTTAAAAATCAAAATTTTGAAATTTTCTTTTTTCAAAATAAAGTTTAGCGTCAGGGGAATCTATAGCACTTTGAATTTTCAAAATCGGCCGGTTAGATTACGAGATCTTAGGGGGGCCGATATTGCCCCCCTGCCGGAAATAGGGGTAGCCGGGAGCCTGACAGAAATAGGGTTAATCGACCATTGGCGCCCTCTGAAATTGTAAAGACACGCCTCTAAAGGTCGATGGCGCTCCCTGAAATTTCGCTTCCCATACGCGGATCCAGGATTGCCTATCGGGGGCGAGGTGCAAGGGGAAACTTCCTGGTGGGCGCTATCTGGACCAGGGACGCCACTTTTGGCCGGAAAAACCTATCAAGTAGGCCCTAAATCCTATCAGTGGGCGCCGATACCTGCATCTCGGGGGAAAACGACATTTCAGGGGGTGCGATCGAACTTTCCAGGAGGTTCCGACACAATTTCAGGGGGCGCTAAGATTCTATGGGGGCACCTGTCCCCTTTCGCCCTTGGATCCGCCTACGTCGTTTCGGGCATGGAGGTGGGGGTCGTTACGGGTGTGGGGCTAAGGAGCTCGAGCATAGGCGGATCCAGGACATCAGTACGGGGGTGGGGCTAAGGAGGTCAGACATATGAGGATCCAGGACATCAGTACGGGGATTGGCCTGAGGAGCTCGATCATAGGCGGATCCCGGACATCAGTCCGGGGTTGGGGCTAAGGAGCTCGAGCATAGGCGGAACAAGGACATCAGTACGGGGGTGGGGCTAAGGAGCTCGAGCATAGGCAGATTCAGGACATCATTACGGGGGTGGGGCTAGGGAGCTCGAGCACAGGCGGATCCATGGCATCATTACGGTGGTGGGGCTAAGGAGCTCGAGCATAAGCGGATCCAGGACATCAGTACGGGGGTAAGGGCTAAGGAGTTCGAGCATAGGCAGATCCAGGACATCATTACGGGGGTGGGACTAGGGAGCTTGAGCATAGGCGGATCCAGGACATCAGTACGGGGGTGGGGCTAAGGAGCTCGAGCATAAGCGGATCAATGACATCAGCACCGGGGTAGGGGCTAAGGAGTTCGAGCATAGGCGGATCCAGGACATCAGTACGGGGTTGGGGCTATGGAGTTAGACCATAGGCGGATCCAGGACATCATTACGGGGGTGGGGCTAGGGAGCTCGAGCACAGGCGGATCTAGGACATCAGTACGAGGGTGGGGCTAAGCAGTTCGAGCATAGGCGGATCCAGGACATCAGCACGGGGTTGGGGCTAAGGAGCTCGAGCATAGGCGGATCCAGGACATCAGTACGGGGGTGGGTCTAAGGAGCTCGAGCATAAGTGGATCCAGGACATCGGTACGGGGGTGGGGCTCGGGAGCTCGAGCATAGGCGGATCCAGGACATCAGTACGGGGGTGGGGCTAAGGAGATCGAGCATAGGCGGTTCCAGGACATCAGGACGGAGGTGGGGCTAAGGAGTTCGAGCATAGGCGGATCCAGGACACCAGTACGGGGGTGGGGCTAAGGAGCTCGACCATAGGCGGATCCAGGACATCAGTATGGGGGTGGGGCTAAAGAGCTCGAGCATAGGCGGATCCAGAACATCAGTACGGGGGTGGGGCTAAGGGGCTCGAGTATAGGCGGATCTAGGATTTCCGATAGATGAGAAACCTTCCCGGGGAAGGGGTGTAATCCGGAATAGGTGGCCTCACTTTTGACCGGCAAAACCTATCAGGTGGACGCAAAATCCTTCCAATGGGCGCAGATTTTCGCATCTCAGGGGGGTGGGAAGTGACATTTCAGGCGGCGCCATCGAATGTTTAAGGGGGCGCCGTGGCCATTTCAGGGGGCGCCGAGGGTCGATCAAGGGGGCACGTGCCCCCTATGCCCCCCCACCACCTGAAATTCACTTATTAGCTCGAGCATCCCCATCATTGCTTTAAAACATCCTCCGCCTATGCCATAGCTGTAGGCATTTTCACATGCGGATATTAAGCCCCTTAGCCTCGCCCCTTGTATCCGCCACCGTGTTTAGACATATAAATGATATATAAATATCATTGCTTTCTGTTCCATATTATCGAACAATACCAATGAGCGACAATCGGTCATGCAGATTTCGAATCTTGTCTTCAGGTCAATGAAACGATCACTGCACATCCGCAGTGGAACTAATGGTAACAGAGGCCATCTCGGCAACCTACGGGTCGATTTTCTTGAAATTTTGTGAGCAAGAGAATAGCACGGAATGTAAACCAAAAATATCATATTGAAGCTGCACTGCTCTGCGCATGCGCAGTAGAAATTATGAAAATAAGCCTTAAAGTTGAGGATATTTCAGAGGAGGACATGAAAAGAGGAGAGCCAACATGCTTCAATTTAGCATGAATGTTTTGTCACCCTTGGTATTTACAAAGGTCAGTGTGCATGCGCATTAGATTTTATGGTCATGGAGGCTATCTCGGGAGCCAATAGACCGATTTTGCTAAAATGTTGCGAGTAAAAGCAGAATACAATCTGCTAATCCCAATTGACGGCATTATGACACAGCACTGTGCTGCGCATGCGCAGTAGGTATTCTAAGGAATAAAAGACTATAAGGGATAATTTTGACCTGGCGACAAACACACGGGATACCAACATGCTTCAGTCAATTATAACGGAATCTTCACTCTCATTCACTGCTGACGTTACTGCGCATAAGCACTGGTAAATAGGGTAACCGAATCTAACTCGGTAGCAAATAAGCTGAATTGGCTGAAAATCTGCGGGTACCTAAATATGAAATATGGTCGGCAAGCCTATTATATTTTATCTTGTATTGCCTTTCTTCTGGGTATACCCAATCTTTACTTAAAAAACAAACTGTATACGTGTGTTTATTTACGTGATGACATGAACAGAGGGCAAACGTGACGCAGTGTGCACAGACATGCTAGTGTAGGAAAACATGGGCCTAGACAGGGGATTGAATGGAGCAATAATGAGAACACAAAACCTAAGACTCCAACATTGCGTTGTTATAAGTATCAAACTGCTGAAAACACTCGCCTGTCAATCTAACTGTTTGGCTAACGTACATTGTCACCGGCTTCTCCTGCGCCGGAGCGGCACCTGCCGAGGCCGCAGGCCGAGGTTTATTCGTAGTGACATTGCTGACACAGCATATGTAAGCAAAAGGTGTCACCAAATTATGGGGTAGCATGTGTAATGAGACCCTTGCATCTTGGACAAGACAACAAGTATCAAGTGCTGAGCTTATTGGCTATTTTCAACAGAAATATGGCCCGATTCATCAGTTTAATAGAATTAACCCCTAAACGAGTTCAGTCTGGAATTTTTCAACGTACCCTTCTCCTTTTGACGCAGCCAAGTGATACTGTTCGTGGATGAAGTGTGGCTGAGCTTCCATTTAAGACAAATCCGCCATCCAGGTCAGTCGTCGGAGGCTGGTAAGCTACTGAGAAGGAAACGGTCTGGTTCGTTGGAAACTTGATTTATCGAAGCGCGCTATCCCGCGCCATAAAATTGTCCCAGATCACCTCGAAGCTCTGGGCTGTGACTCGGTTTTCATTTCACTCACGTCGCACATTAAAATATACCGTAAGATGTTGTGTTTCAAACGGTACTGTTTCCGCGAAAAACAAACCTTGGTAACAGCAAAATACCCGTCGTGGCAAGACTACAACAATCAAAAACTTTAAAACGTTGACTGGCCTACTAGAGGCCCTTTTTGGAAACCATGACATAAGCAAAGCATATGCCACATTTTTCCCGAGTAAATTTTATGACATACCACAAATTTTCCTGCTACAGACAAAATATGGCGAACGTTAATCACCGGTGGTCCTTTCTTGCCTAACTTTTTTCTCTCCTGTCGTTGGTGAGTGCAACGGTTTTGTCGGCATTAGAAGGCAAACAAGTGATACCATTATCCTGTTGAGGCCAAACGAATTTTTCTGATCCGAGCCAGCAAACAAAAACAAAACTTGCATTGTAAAATTATAGATACAGGATCGCTACATCGAGAGCACTGGTGAGACAAAAAAACATCGTCAAAAGAACCGTAGCACGGCAGCCGGAAATGGCTGTCAAAAGTCTCAGAGGTATCAAGTAGATCGGGGCCAGAATGGGGGGTGGTAAAACTATACACCCCACCCCTTCCATTTGCTGGCGATGCCACTGGTCTTTAACTGTACCGTGTACACGTATCAACTGATGCAAGCACCAAAATGTTACCATAGTGCACCTAGGAATCCTCAGGTAATCTAAAACAAAACTCCCACTGAACACAGGTCGTGAAAGCCCCTCTTCAATGAGAGCAGGATTCAGTCATACGCTGTGGAAATCCAACATACGTGCTGCATGTGCATTGTGCACCTATAAACAAAGCCGGCTGTAAACATGCAACGCATGGATTGCCTGCTGCCATCGTGCCCGTATACCGGACGAACGGTGAGGTCTGTCGACGGACCTATCCAGCACATCGGGGCATCATTAAATGGAAATATGACTTCAGCACGAGCTTCAGCCTTGCAATTACATCACCCTGCGACCGACAGCCGCCGCGGCCGGCGCGCCGAACAACGTCACTAAAATCACACAGCTGTATAGAACGGAGGCAGCGAGCCCGTCACACTTAGTCGTAACTATTCGCAAATATTTTAATCATTGGTGGGGTTACTCTCAGTATTGGTGATCACGTTCAATGAATCCGGGCCTTGGGAAGAAAACCGTACCGTGGTTCGATAACATAAAGAGGGAGACAAAACTCACAGTTCTGTCCTGTTTATGTCTGTTTATTTTCCAGCATTCATTTCTGATTGACACCAGGGTTTCATTGATCAGTGGAGGCACGGGGAGTGATGGAGCGGCGCGTGGGGCGTCCGCCTGGCTAGGTGGCCCGCCGGCCCGCCGGGCGTGCCCCGGATTACTGCACATAGGGCCGGCCCATTAAAGGAATCTCCCTGCCAAGCGGATATCACATAGCAATATGGCAGCGATATGGCAGCAATAACGAAGGGATAACCTTTATGGAGTTTGCAGAGTTAACTTTAGACGCACATATTTGTCATTGATTGGAAAACAATTCATGAAAAGATCAATCCTGGAAATGAATTTAATACAAAATTATTATTAAATACAATTTGAATACATTTAAGACACACGGTACCTGCCAAATACATTTAGACTTGATCAATCTTAACATGGAACCTTATGGACAAGTGAGAATTTCATCGCTAGCGTGACGTCACAGTAACGGCGGTTCCGGATTGGTGATTGTGGGCATTGATTCCTGGTGTATAGATTTCTATACATGCAATAAATTATATTTATAAATTTTTGAATTAAAATTTTTGGACATTATTGAGTTCCTTGCGTCAAAAAACCCAAAAATCAAAAAGGGTTTGCACTTCCATCAAATACTTTGGGCTCGGGTCTCAAGAGGACAAGAACATCCCGCCGCCAACCTCGCACTCCCTGATTCTGAGGCCTTTGACGTGGCTGTGGCCTAAATCCATGGCTTCAATCCACTTTCGGCATGTGTTTTGACGTCCTGTTGATAGGGATAGATGCATCAAGTACCTACATTGACTTCAGACACTAGATATGTATATACGCTCAATCCTGTCGACAGATATTTCATAATCCTTTAAGATACAGCAGGGACAGAGGTTTTTCTGCTTTGGTAGGGTCAGAGGCTTCTGTCGGGGTCCATTGGATCCAAAGTAATAAGAACAATATATTCCTTAGACAAGTTTCGAAACGCAATGGTCCCATTTCCCAGTCATTAATAAGTGTCAATTAGCGATCATATCCGTTAACCAATCAAACCTGTTCCGAAAGTAAGATAGCATCACGACTTTACACATACGGTTATAAAACGGTACGCTTCCGAGAACAAATCCGAATGAATAGATAGATGAATGGCGTTTGAACATAACCATACTTTTAAATTGTGATAGGAAAGGCGATACCGTGGGGCAAATAGTTTCTGCTAAAAAGGGCAAAAAATCAGCATTTCATCTAATTTAATTGCCCTTTGCTAACGATTCGCCACATCCACGTGGCGCCAAGGTCTGGCTTGGTGACTTGCTGCCACAATTTTCGCCGCAAATGTAAACGAGTATAAATGAAATATTGTTTTTAATAAAAGAGGCTATTTCTGGATCCATAATGGCACTGATAAATTTCTGCTATTTTTCTTGATAGACGTAAACAGATTCCACGTTTCTAACTAGCCACTGAATAAATTTCTACACATTTATAATCGCCAGTGCTAGAGTCACGTTTAGCGCAAATAGGTCTGAGCAAGGGAATTTTGTCCCCGCAGCGGGGCTTGAGCACGACAGTACGTTCCCAAGGTCACCTCATACCACGTGACCACCTCGGGGAGGACGGGGTCGACAGAGGTGAATTTCTACCTTTTTCTTCCGCGAACGGGAAGTGCTGAGACAAATAAAATACCAAACGGGAGGTTTCTCGTCATGCTCTATGATATGAATATATTATTTCGGATCCCATTGTGAAAGTGCCAGATTCCCTTTAAACATTTTCACTCTGCAGAGGTTTCCAGTCAGAATTCTGAGCGGAATGTCAGCTGTGCAGAACAGCAGTGCTGTCTGGCAAACCTCAGCGCCACCTCATGGACGGAGGAGATCCTCGTGGCTGGAATGACCGATCCACCTCCAAAAAAGGAGTACCACAGAGCCGGTGTAAGTTGTTGGCATGACTAGGCCAGCTTCTGCACTTTGTGCGGATCAATGATCTGGATTCTGCTGTGGCTGTATCGATCCGGATTCCTGGTAAAGGCGGTGCCCTGCGAATTCAAACACGCTCCAAGTGCCTTGAAAATTGTAAGAGGCTATCCATCGTTATGCGTGTCTTCTCGGAGGTGGATACAGTAGAACTATTATCTGTGTCTGTTTTTATTTTTCAGCTCGGAAGTAGCCCGACCTCACCTCTGACTGTAGGGCTAGATACAGCTGGCATAGCCTTTCCTCTCGTTAGTCGTTACAGCTACTTTTACGTTATCTGTGCTTTAGTGCTTGCTTGAGTCTGCTTTTAACCCCACTTTGACTTTAGATACCTACTTGTGTCTGGAACACTACCGGGCCTTATGAACTATTCTGGTGACTTGTGCTGCTCTAATTACATTTGATGATAACTTCACTAGCTATGTCTTATACGTATTCTGTTGAGTTCACGATAGCTATGGTGGTGCGTTGATGTGAGGTTTAGTAACGTCCTATAATTATCGTGGCAGGGGATGTGGTGTTGCAATGTCTTCCCTGTCTACTTTTTACGCGACCGATCCAGGCTCAAGGCCCGCTGGAGCCCCCGAGCAAGGAACAAGCTGAGCCCTCGGCAACTCTTCCAACAGGCAAGCCACATTTCAAGGGGGCGCCATCGACCTTTCATGGGGCGCCGTGACCATTTCAGGGGGCGCCAGGAGTCGATCGGGGGAGGAGAGGCACGTGTCCCCCTTTCCCCCTGGATCCGCCTGTGCGCATTCAAGTAAGATACGAACAGTATTTTTGTTATGCCCAGTTCCGGTGGATGAATGAGCACCAGATGTCTTCATCCGGGCACTTCTACCGCAGATGTTGAAGATGGTGCGGATGTCGCCCGGTAACAGCTCTGGCTCTCGCTGTTCAGGGCTGCCATCGTCTCCGCGTTCGGGGAATGTGACACCCTTGTTATAGCATTAGAACTGAGATAGCCTGGAGATAGAGTGTACCGTAAAACCCTTGGTTGAGAGTTGACAAGATGTAGACTGGCCTGTCTCCTCAAATCCTGGATGTAAGATACACTAGGATTATACATTCGGGTAGCCCTTCACCAGAATCATGTAGGTAATATCACAAATTCTCAGACATAGTGTAGCCAGACCTCGACCTCTACCTCGAATTCGAATTCGAATTCGAGGTAGAGGTCGAGGTCTGCCTACACTAACATGATTCTGATGAAGGGCTGTGCCCGAATGTATAATCTTAACATTTTATTACAATCAAATTCAAATTCTGGGTTTGGCTACACTATGTCTGAGAATTTGTGATGTGATATTACCTAAATGATTCTGATGAAGGGCTGTGCCCGAATATATAATCTTAGTATGTTTTACATTCAGGATTCGAGAAAACAGGCCAATTTACACCTTGCAAACGTATAATCATGTTCCTCGCCACAGCACTGCAAAACCTATCAACCGTGATTAAGAGTTTCGTCTGACCTAGAAGTCACAATTTGACGGTGACCACCGGGCGGAGCAGACGTGCCCCACAGCGCTGCGCTGGCGCGGGTCGGGTCAGCTGTTTGCTCGGTTTGGTTGAGTCGGGCGCAGTGATGGCTCTTTGAGCGCAGCAGAGGCGGGCCCGGGCGCATAAGCGAAGGTGGTTTATGGTCGTTGATGGTGGAAATCCTACTCTATAAAGTGAGTGAATAGTGTGTGGAGACTTGGAGAATCAGTGACTTTTCCGAGAGTGAGAATACGAGTGCAGCTTTTTACACGACATGGAATCTGATACTGACGCTGGAGAAGAAGTGATTTTCACTGCTGATGGTGCTACTTCCGGCGAAGAAAGTGCAACAAACAGCCTCCATGCACGCAAAAAACAGCTAACTGTTACAGATTTTGTGCGTCGAGGGGAGGCCAGGAAGGCTAAACGCAACGCTCCGGGCGAATCCTTCAATTCGCCCCCAAACGAGATCCAACCAGATGCCAAACGGCGCTCCATGGCTCCTACACCAGCAGCTCCAGTAGGCTTAAACGCGGAAACCATGGAGGCGATTAAGCAAATGGTAGAAGGTGCTACTGCAAAGGTAATTGTGGCATTCAATTCAAAATTCGAGGCCTTGGAAAGACGGGTGGAAATTGTTGAAGCCGAAAACATGGACAAAGCAGCCGAGATTGCGCAGCTGAAGACAAAGTTGCAAGAGGAGTCAGCCAAAGTCCAAAGCCTCCAGGATCAGGTTGAAAGCATGGACATGAATCGGAGACTGTCCTCATTGATAGTCTCATGTGCCGACTTCAAGCACCGTGATAACAATGAGGTTATGGAAGAAAGGGTGGTAGATACCCTGAACAAGAGAGTCCCAGAACTGAATTTAAGTGTGAGTGACGTAAACATAGCCCATAGACTGAGATCTGACGACCGTGTGATCGTTAAGTTCCTGAGGCGGAGCATCAGGGACAGAGTCTACGAGAGTAGATTCAGTCTACCGAGGGCCGATAGTGGTGTACCAAACGGCCGCAAGATGGCTCCGCTATACATAGCGGAATGTCTGACGACTTCAAACAACAACATCTTTCAAGAACTGCTGCGAGCCCGACGGCAGGAAAATGGAGCTGTAATTGCCTCTGTCTTCAGCCGTCGTGGCACTGTCTGGTGCAAAAAGGAGAAAGGCGGACCCAACATCAGGGTTCCTGATGAAGCCCATCTGGTTCGTGTGCTTAACGGCAAGCGGTTCCCGCCGGAAATTTCTCCCAAACCAGCAGCTTTCAGGACGAGACCAGCCGTCACCGCTAGTGCTACAAAAGCAGCGACCACCCGATCGCATCCGAAGGCACCAACGGCCGGACATTTCGGTGATGTGCAGTCGTCGGCTGATAGAGTGAACCGGTCTGACAGTCGGGAGTTCAGAGCATAGCGTTTCAGTGGCGTCACATGGCGGTGCAGCTGTGCTGGCATCGTCCAGAGTGCAACTCGTAAAGTTAGGGAGGTGAAGATATAACATTCTTCGTTCATGTCAAGATAATACGGTGATCTGGCCAGGACTAACCAGCTAACGTCGGTAAGCGTACAAACGTGGTGCCATTGGGTGCGATCACATCCTTTTGCACATTGCACCGTACCCTAGTTATCGAGCAATGAAACCAGCACCCATCCGTGTCTCCGGCGAGGTGAGAACACCACTATATGTGATGAACTTCCTCAGACTATTAAATAAGTGTTCGACTGAGGCTTTTTTATTCGTTGTATTTTTCAGCGTTCTGATCCAAAGCATTTTGAGTCTCGGAATGATTTACACCGAAGGGGCCAGGTTTTTTGGTGTTTTCCGCATATAAGCCGTTCTGGCACTTTAGGAGTCTGCAATATATTTTTTTTTGTTTATTATACCAACTGATGGCGCACGTATTGACATGTTTTGTTATGCCTAGTATCTGTTTGGATTAAAAACGGAGAACTGAAATCAAGCTCATGAAATAAGCAAGTAGAGTTTAGAACTGTAGAACATTTCTAAAACTATTTTAGTTGTAACAGGCAAACTGTGACGATAATCAGCGTTGCCATGACCGCTCAAACATGCATAATATGTGTTAGCAGTGTCCAGCTTATCGGTGACTCCGGCCGAGGTCGCTGGCGGGGCCGCGCGGCCCGGGCGGCGGCGGCGGCGACGGCGGGCCGCGCGGCTCTGCGATGCGCCGCTGCCGGGGCGCGGTGCCGGCTGCGCGACTGCCGTCGGTTTGTTGTAACTATGTGGTGAGAGGTGCTTCATTGTTAACACTCGGTCACAATAAAAATGTAGGACATTCTCCAGTTGAGAGAACTGATGGCCTTCAGCTGCCTTTATGTTGAGACTCTGGTAAAGTTCAGTAAAGCGCTGGATATTGGTGGATATTGTGTGGAGTATAACACTGTTGAGTGTATGATAGAATTGATAGCTAAGGTGTTCTTTGTTTAAATAGCGGAAATACTGAGGTTATCTCACACGTCCCTGCGCATGCTTTTGCCAAACAACCAGGCCAGAGATCTCTCAAGGGGTCAGTGTCTATATTCATGTAATGCGGTGCCCTTGTTGCGTTGTGTTTGAGTCCGTACTAACGCCCGACGATCATGGCAGGTGCATTCGTGGACTGCTGACTGATGTGCTGCCGCTGTCTGCTGGTGATCCGCGTCGTGGCTGGGCCTGCCGGCCGCGTGGCCTCGCCGACTCCAGCACAGCAGCGTCTCTCGGGGCCGCGCGGCCTGGTGGAGCAGGGCCGCGCTGCGGGTCGCCGGTAGTAGCAGGTATTTACTTTGATCCTTTGGTAGTGCGAACCTTTTTTAGTAACTGAAACCTTAGGATATGCATTCCAAAAAATTCGTTGAGGGTACACTATGATCTATACATGTATTGGTATGAACGACAAAGCCCTCCTGTGGAGCGCAGTGGCAGCGACAGCGGCAGCTTGTCTTTGTTTTGTTTTTCCCCAATGCTCTCTGGTTTTGGAAGCACCGACTTCTGTACTGCTAGAGCGGATCACGTTATTGTGGCTTTTGACTTTATGAGTTGTGATGATGCTCAAATATTCGTTTTGTCGTGAGCCCTCAAGCTTTTTAGTTACCTCATTTTGTTTCTTTTTCGCGTCATGCTTTGTTTTGTGCGTCCGGGCCCAGTCTCTAGCGCCTGTGGAGATAGATGGCGGTAGGCTGGTACGCATACTTGGTGCTGCCAGATGGGCAGCATCCGTGTGCCAGGTTAGTTATAGGTGGCGCTCGTCTAGTGACTGCAGGGAGCCCTGTGTCCAACACATCTAACACGCATCACACATCAAACACATTACATCATAATTCAGCTTGCGCAAACATTTCGACAGCACTACAAGCAGCAGTACAAAAAGACAAAACTTGTTACTTCAACCTTCGAGTACATTCCGGACTGGATTTTACAGAGTTAAAAAATGTCTGAATTGCGATTCATGACTATGAATTGTAGAGGGCTTGCCTCACAACAAAAAAGACGAGATGTTGTCGATTTTTTAAAAAAGTCTTCTTACGACGTAATCTTTTTACAGGATACTCACCTCACAAAACGATCAGTGCCGTACTTTGATCTTTTATGGAAAGGAAAATGTTATCATGCATGCAAGTCGAGCTTGAGTCGAGGTACTTCAATCCTTATCAAACATACATTGCCTCACGACATTTTATCGGAGACTGAAGGTACGAATGGTAACTTTAAGGCCATAAATTGTCAAATACGTGGAAACGTGTACTCCTTCATTAGTGTTTATGGACCAAATGAAGATAATCCGGATTTTTACGACGAATTGGAAGGATGCATGGAATCAATGGTACCTGAAAACCTAGTGATTGCTGGAGACTGGAATTTTGTTATGGACCTTCAGAGAGATTCGAATTATTTCCGAGAAGGTAACATAAATGCAAAACGCCGTTTCCTTCAAGTCATCGAGAGATATAATCTGATTGATTTATGGCGTAATAGACACCCGTGTGAATATCAGTTCACTTGGCGTAAACCCAATCCCTTAAAATTTGGTCGACTGGACATGGTATTTACCAACAACGAACTGGCTAGACACATTGACCATTGTGAAATTGTTCCCGCATATAGAACTGATCACAGTAGCGTTACGTGGTCTATCAAGGAGCCAAATCTCGAAAGGGGCCCAGGACTTTGGAAGTTTAATGAAAGCCTCCTTGACGACCCTCAATACATAACATGTATTAAAGACTGCATAAATGAGCAAGTTAGCCAGTACGCACTTCCAATATATACTAACGAATTCCGATCGAACCCATTACATTTTTCTCAACTAGAATTTAGTATTGATATCAATCTTTTCTATGAAACTCTACTGATGATGATTAGGGGCCAAACAGTACAATATTCGAAGCGCAAAGCGCGGAGACAACGTAATGAAGAAACGAAAATTATGCAGGAAATTGAACGGTTAGAAAAGTTAGTTCCAAATGAATCTCCCGAAATTTACAACCATTTAGCAAGAGCAAAATACAGGCTGGAGGAAATACGAGCACCGAGAATTCAAGGCTTTATTACTCGATCCAGGGTAGCATGGCACGAAGAGGGGGAGAAGTGCTCGAAGTATTTTCTCAATCTTGAAAAAAAGAAACTCGATACGAAAATCAATAAATTGTTTAAAGAAAGGAGACCAGCTTATCACTAATAATCGACTAATTTTAGAGGAGTTTACTAAGCATTTTTCAAAAAAATACAAAGAAACCCATAATCTGTTAGAGGCCTCGGGTTTTCTACAAAATACAATTGAGAATAGATTAAGCCACCCTCAGCAAATAGAACTAGATAAGCCAGTCACTCTCATCGAGCTTACGCAGGCGTTGAACAGCATGAAAAAAGGGCGTTCTCCAGGTGCTAATGGCTTTACAGCACCATTCTTTAAACAGTTCTGGACCTTCCTTGGTCCTTTCCTGTTAAGAGTCCTCAACAACAACATAATGCAAGGGCATATGTGTAATTCATTTCGGGAAGGAATTGTTACTCTCATTCCAAAATCGGGTCAGGCAGAACATTCCCTGAAGGCATTTAGAGGCATATCCCTTTTGAACACAGATTTCAAAATTATTTCTACTGTCATTGCTAGCAGGCTTAAAAGCGTAATGGACACTCTTATCTCTCCGAGTCAGTCAGCATACATTAAAGGCCGATACCTAGGAGAAAATACGCGGCTGGTTTATGATGTCATTGATTACCTCAACAAGGAGGAACAATCTGGCCTCATTCTTGCAGCCGATTTTGAGGCGGCGTTCGAGTCCGTTTCTTGGAGCTTCTTGAAAAAGGCTTTAGTATCCTATAACTTTGGACCGCAATTTAGATCACTTATTAACTTATTGTACCTTAATTCAGGAAATTTTTCTAGAGTATTGCTGAATGGATTTCTAGGGGATAAAATATTTTTAAGTCAAGGTATTAGGCAGGGCGACCCAGCCAGCGGATATTTGTTCAACTTGGTAGTGGAACCTCTTGCTTCTCAGCTGAAAATGTCAACGCAATTCAGTGGAATCCAGATTGGAATCCGCAACGAATACGTTACCGAGATTCGCGTCTCCCAATACGCTGATGATCTGATCACGTTTGTCAAAGCCGACGAGAACTCTTTGACAACAGTTATCACGGAACTGACAAGGTTCTCACACTTTTCGAACCTCAGACTAAACGTAAGCAAAACGAAGTGCCTACCAATCGGACCAATAAATGCAACACTGTGCAATAATACATTAGGCATCACCTTCGTGGACGAATTAAAGGTTCTGGGTATTAAGTTCAATAAAACAAATGATTCAATAACTGAACATAACCTAAAAGAGAAAGTTGAGTCCATTCGTCACGAGATCACACAGTGGAGGAGACGAAATTTAACATTGATGGGTAAAGTAACTGTAATTAAATCATTGTTGATGTCTAAACTGGTACATATTTTTATATCATTACCAACTCCTTCCCCAAGCATGATTCAGCGACTCAACAAAATTTTTCATGATTTTCTTTGGAACAATAGAAGCGATCCAGTAAAACGTGCCAAATTATCACAAAGAACAATGCATGATGGCCTACACGTCACAGACTTGCCCTCATTCATTAAAAGCTTAAAAGTCGGGTGGGTAAAACGCTTATATACCTCGGAACAGACATGGACGCTTCTCATTCGACGTAATTTGCCACCAGTGCAACAACTGCTTACCTACGGCGACATAAAGTTAAGAAAAGTTGTTAAGACAATTCAAAATCCATTTTGGTTGAACGTTTTAGAATCATGGGCAGAGTTCATTCAACTTTACAAACCTCCAGATGAGGATGTTCTCACCAGTAAACTATGGTTTTCTAATTTTACAAAGTTTAAAACCACGATTGTGAAGGATTGGGATGCTAAGGGTCTTCGATTCATCGGCGATCTCGTAAATACTGATGCTGCAAGGCCTTTCACACATGCCGAGCTGCAACGTATTTATAATATACCAATGACTTTTCTGTGTTACCAGTCATTGATTCGCGGACTACCTAGAAATGTACAAAACTGTGCGAATAGTCTGAAATTCCCCCAGCCAACGTTGCCATATCAGATTGCGCTTATTAGCAAAAATACAAACACGAAAAAAATAGCCTACCAAGAATTTATTACCGATTTAAGAAAAAAATATGAGCATTCCCAACAACTATGGATAAATCGATGGAGACAAGATGGCATAGAATCACCCTATGTTGGGAGTATGTTTGCCATATGTTTAACAACGAAGAGTACGTATTTGCAATCGTTTCATTTCAAAGTAATGTCACGGATAACAGCTACAAATAGATACCTTCACTCTATAGGCAGAGCTGAATCTGCGTTATGCACCTTCTGTTGCGAATCCATTGAAACTATAGAGCACCTGTTTTGGTCATGCCCAAAGACCCAAATCTATATTAGAAATATTCAAAATCAGCTACGCGAGCAGTACAGTGTTACCTACCTTTTTCAGAAGCCAGACTGGTTTCTTCCCTCCCTTGAAAGCGGTAAACAAATTGATATTCTTATAGTGACGGTAGCCAAGTTGGTCATATTCAAAGCCCGTTTAACTAAACGAGAACCAGCAGCGGCACATTTTATGCAGTATTTACGGTTAGAAGCCGAAAAAGAGGTAAAAGTTGCGAGGAAGAAGGATAGAATCGGGAATTTTTACGAAAAATGGGGAGAGATAGGAAGATTGGCCCTCCACCAGTCATAGCTCTCTGATGGCCGCAAAATATCACTTGAAATTGAAAATAGAGTCCGGAGTGTACTTTGTCTTTGCATTGTTGGAATGTAACTCACAAAGTGCATGCTGTCACATACATATACACACTACACAAGTACACAATTGCACACAAGCTGAAGCAATACGCGCATGCACGCACACACTCACCATACTCACCCACACACACGTCACACTCCCAGTCCTGCACACAGTCCATACCCATAGTCACTCGTTCTTACCCATACCAACAACCAAACACACAAAATGTCACTCTCCAAATCACAGGCTCTCTCGCTCCTACGTAAGACGCGTGTAGCGATTCACTCAGGTGAAGTAAAGTGAGAGATGCTGACGTAGCGCTGGAAGAGTGTTTCTGAGATGAAATTTTGTATGGAAAATATACCTGAAAAAAAAAAAAAAAAAGAAGTCACAATTTGTAGAGCGATAGGATGTGCTGAGAGTGTACTCCGTCCTCCCTGGCCCCGCGTCGGCTTCAGCTGCCACCGAACAGCTGACAGCTGCAGTTAGACCCGTTTCTAGGGGGCAAGGAGTGGATGTGGGAGAGAAGTGCGTCAAAAAAGAAGTACGCTGATGAACCAATGCTGCTCCGTATTTTTAACGAGTGTGCTCTAAATATATATGTATAGATTTAAAAGGTGAGTACTGAGAGAAACGCAATGTTCTGTATGCTGTGAGGTTTCTGTTTATTTCTGCGAGGCTGATAGCTGAGTTAATATCCCGTGAAGGTGCCTCATTCCCTTCAAGGTATGAGCAGATGTCGTCAGCTTATTTCTCTGCTGGTGGACTGGGGCGATTTTGCTGCTCTGCATGTCCTTTAACGAAAATTGTATTTAACAGGCCCAGGGGCGTGCATTTTTGAAAATGATTTTGATTACAAGATTTTAAAGAAGGTCAATAGACACCATATTAGAAGATATAGCACAATATAAAGCGTGATTTAGCTTTTAATCAAGTCTGTTGTATTGCAAAAAAAAACAGTGCAGTCATTTAAATGAAATTCATAAAATCTGCAGGAACTGTTAACACTAATTGGATGATGATTTGGAGTGCCCGGGCACCCAAAAAGAGATATAAATCCACAGCGCTGCACAGGTCTCGCCGTGCAAAATCTTTGATTGATGGCAACTGTATATTTGAAACAGCAGGGTGCATACATTGCCTGCACATGTTCAACTACGGCCAGGGGCGTAGCCAGGATTTCGCTCAGGGGGGCGCCCCGAGAAGGGCCCTGATGGGTAAAAAACCCTGCTTGTTACATAATCGTGTCCTCAGGGGGGGCTTCGGGCCCTCAGAGGGGGGCGGCTGTTCCTGCCCCCCCTCTCCTTTGGCTACGCCCCTGACTACGGCTAACATCATTGGAACACAGCCATCTATTAACGGTTCAAAGAAACCATCCCACCATACGGTTGGGCATGGGTTTGCCGTTGCGTGCGGCGATGACCACTCCCGCCCCATCGCCGGCCATCCGTTCTCTTTGTCGCTGTGCGCTGCTCCATCTCTCCCATTGTTCCGATGGTGTATGTCCGGCGTAAAGGGTGGGGAGAGGGGGCGGGGAAGGGGGAAGGGGAGGCGGAAAGTGGCATTGCGCTCATTACTACGACAGATTTATACATTTAGGTACGTGTCACAAAAATTCAAACAACTGGGCTAAAAAAGGACGGACTTCACCGGTCTCGGTTTCGAGTTCCGTCGGTTCTGTTTCTAGTTTTACTCCCGCAGGCCCAGTTGAACTGTAGACGGCATTGATTCAGACAAGTGCATCGTGGGAGTCTGTCCCATCTCGTGTATCCCCGCGGGCATGCGTTAGTGGTGAGTTAGTACAGGGAAGTCTTGGGAAATTTCCAAAGGAAGTTTCATCAGTTTTTTTTGTTTCAGGCCTTACTATGACAAGTGAAATTGTTTCAGACCTTACTCTGGCAGGTGAGGCTGCTCCAGACCAACTTTAGAAACTGTGATTTTTTCAGACCTTACTCTGGCAACTGAGTTACTCCAGACCTTTCTCTGGCGAGCGAGATTGTCACAGACCTTATTCTGGTATGATGCTATGTATGTACCTGATGTCAGCAATCATATTTATAGGTACTGATTTAACTTTATTTCACTGTTCCATGGTCATGCCTGCTGTTCTACCTATTCAAAGCATCTCTTAAGTGTGCTTTCACTGGCGGATACAAGGGGGAAAGGTGCTTGCCCTCCAAACCCCCGATTTTTGCTGATTTTTTTAACCATATGACTTTCACGATTGTGGGCCCCCAAACCAGTGGCCTGGACCCGGTACCATCTGCTCTTGGTGAAAATTGATGGCTTACAACCGAATACAGGGTGACCTCAGTCCTGAAGGGAGCCAAATCCTTAGGAGGCTTAAGTCTGATAATATTCTAAGTAGTGTTTTTCCTGGCCATTTCTAAGTTTACAATGATAAAGTTTGCTTATGAATTGTCAAACTATATTGTTCAGGGTTGGAAACACTAATCCTTTCTCTAAAATGTTATGCTTAGTGCAGCTAATTTTTTTCATTGCTAGCTTACAAATGTCGGCCAATGTTGCACGGTCCGAACACGTCGGGAATTTTGAAACGTCGATAGGTGACACACCTTATTGCGCAGTCCGAATTGGCAGCACGCATCGCCATGCTACCCAATGACGTCACATTGCAACCTAGGAGGAAAACTGGTGCCAGATTCGGCACTAGATGCCCGACCGGCTGGCAAACGATTCGGGGCTGCGTGTAATACAGGTAGATATGGTTGAAGTATCTGAACCTACTTGACGGCAGTCTAAGTGAAAGGAAATCACGTGGCGTCAGCTTGCAAGAAAGTGTGAGTATTCTTTTGTGAAAAAAGATCAAAAATATTTTTGGTCATTGGTGGAGGCTGAATAATCAGGGACTCAGTTTAGCGTTAGGACACATTTATTGTCAACAGAAAATCACAAAATGTCGATTTTCAGAATATGCAGTAGCATTTTCTGGTATTTATAGCTCAGAGCACTCAGAGCAAGACTATATCGATTTTCTAACAGTCTTTGGAGCAGTAGCAATGTATTTTTCGGTGCATCGGTCGGCAGTGGACCGGTCCCTTTAACACGTGCACTGGAGGGGGCTCCGAGGCTTCCTCCTATTTTCCAGGGGAACTGGAGAACCGCTCGTAGCCGAAAAAGGCTACTTGGCTAAATTTGGAGAATTAAACGGTGCGTTGATTTATGATTTTTTTGTTAAAATCGGTGCATTTATTTACTTAAAGGCTTTCAAAATCCGACCTATATTTTAAGATCGTCACATATGCATGGTCCTACCAGTTTACCTGCATTGGGGACCGAGTGGCGACGTCATAACACCATATAAATGAGATTTCATGTCAATTTCACCTCACATGCAGGTCAAGGTTAATGCCATAGGTTATGAGTCAAGGTTAAACCGGCATTTTAAACGTCATTGACCCCAATGCTTCCGGTTAAATGGTGTGACCCAGTATGACATATATTATTTTTAGTACATTTCCGACTTTTTCCTATATAATTACGCATTTCCGAAAGGTTTCCGCACGGTCACGATTTGACATTTATGGCCTCGTTTGACCCTGAAGACGTCGGCCTTGGCCAATGAAAGTTTGGTGCAATGTAGATTACCTTAAGCCTGACTCACCCCCCCAACGGGCGTATTCCCACGTCTCTTGGTTTTTGATATCCCGGACTGGGCCTACCAGGCCCTGCTCCAGTGCTCGTCAGTGCCAGACCCCTCTCCAGTGCCTCTCCAGTGCGGGCGTTAATCCGCAGTGCCGGACAGAAGCCGAGCCAGTACGAGAGGGCCGCGGGCGCGACGCCGCACCGGTGCATCGCTTTTAAGACCGATAGGAAGGTGCTCTCATAAGGAGGCCGGCGGGCATGGCATTGATTTCCTTTGTGACGCCTGCCCCGCAGCGGCCCGCCATCTGCCAGGGTGCGATCATATCTCGGGAGCAGGCGACCTCAGAGTGGTCACCGACCTTGGTGATGCAGGTGCCGGAGAGAGACCATAACTGGAACTGCAGGTTCTATGAAATGACTTAGCTCATGCGCTGGTTCAGGAAAACGACGTTCAGTAGCTTGACTTGTCAGAACGCCCGTGCAAGAAGCTTGGAAGAAGCTTGTGAAATTAAAATTTAATTTCAATGTTTGATTTTTGCGGACTGTGTTAGTGTTAAGGACTAAAAAGTATAAAATTATGATAGATCAGTTGCTCCTCCGCAGCTTTCGCAGGGGGTACGGAAAAGTTATGGTGTTCATAATACAGAAATATAAATTGCCGCCCCGGTTTTTCGGAAATTATTTCAAACCAATTTGTAAGAGAGACACATCGATTTTCATATCTACAGGGGATTAATTTGTATACATTTTGGAGGAAAATTAATATTAGGTCTGTTCAGGTCAACAAGTTATGACGTGATTACGTATGATGTAAGGCAAATCTGTTCCTCTAACTGGGCTCTCAAAAACAGAGGATCCAGTTTTTCAACAACATTAATAGCTCATGGAAATTCAAGTTGAATTCTACCAAAAATGTTTAGGCAATTTCAATAATAAAGTACCCAAAGGTCAATAATAAGGGCATGCTTTTGATGTATTTGTGTCTATAACCTCTCAACAAAACAATATGAGTACCTAGGTACAGCACGAAGTCAGACATCATAGGGACGGGCAAGATCAATAGACTCGTTCTCAGTTTTTTTGCAACAGCCTTTGATTCGCACGGTCTGCTCGCTCGTATCGCAGTTAATACTTGCGTCTACTGATCGACAAAATCACTAGTTCACAAAGCGTTTTCACATGCTCAAATTTAAAATCACGAAAAGCTAGCTAAGCAAATCCACATGCTGTCGATTAAATTTCTAAAATATGCTTGTGACGAGTTTATGAAAAACGCAGCACGTGCGTAATGCCATTTTAGACCACTTAATACGCACAACTCGCACAAGTACTCTAAGGAAGTTGGGAAAAGCGGAATGCATAGGTATGCACGCGGATGATCCGAACGGACGCCCTGTGTGGAATATCGGACAGGTGACACGCTGTTATTTCGCCATGCAATTTAGTAGATCTTGCATACAACTTTCGACATACAGAATCGCTGTGAGTGGGCCTTAAGTATTCCGGTGATATAGGTACATTTATGACTTAACAAGCATATTCCGCATACGATTCAACTACTCACGTTGAGGCAAACGCATTTATGTCATTAGCCTCGTTCTAGGTCTGCTTGTTCCAGAGTTATAACTGATCTCCTAAATTGACAAGAATACGACGCATTTCGGTCCTTTGTGCCGTTGCATTTTAACGGATATGGTTTAAAATTGGAACTGGAACCGAAAATGGAGGGGGCAGTCTCGGCGCCGTTCCAATTTTTGTACCACCATTGATTCTTGGATCGTATGGAGGTCAAAAATAACCCCCCAGGCTGCCGTGAGCGCCAAAATAACCCAGGAGGTGGGAGGTTATGGGTAGTCCACAGATAATTTACCGCATTTTTTTAAAATTTTGGCCCGCCCTCTCGCCATGTAATGCTTTTTGACACCCCTGTGTAACGCTTGATAATGTCGCGACTGACTCACTCCCCCTTCTTGGCGTTGTGTAATTCATGGATCGCCACTTAGCCAATTCTTCCACTTATACAATTCTTCCACGTACAGTAATGAGTATATATATACATATATATTTATTTATATATGACTGAGAGTTACCGGCCTTGAAATGCCAAGAAAAACTCGAGTACTCGAGCTGTGAATATAACTTTACCGCTGCCTTATTGATACAGTTGTGTAAATACCAACCTGACAGGTGAGTTTCTATCAGCTGGGACATTTCACGAACATTTGACAGGAACGTGACCCCAATCCGTTTAGAATTCCCGTAAACCACTGCAGAGGTTTGCCAGGTGTGCTAAATTTACACCGACCGGATGTATAGGTTTAGAGCTTTCAGCACTGTACATTATTGCAAAACTGCGGTGCAAAGCTGCCTTTAAAACGCCAACAAAAATAATGAAACAATTCGCATTGCAAAACAGCGATTTAATACGTCTCCCAGAACCTGTTTCTGCTCGATAAGCAGTAATTCCTTGCAAACCAATGTTTAAACTGTTCCTTCAATGACTATTTTTTAATCAGTCCACCTGTCTGGTATCAACGCGACGGTTGAATGACATGATTGCAGCCTGCTGTACTGGCTAATCTATAACCTGATCATAATAAATAGCTACATTGACATCACTGAATGGAATTCGTTCCCCAAGACCAACCACAGGTGTGCTTGTAGAGAATGATGGATGTGACGCGAAACTGTTTTTAGCGACGTTGTGCGATTATTTGTTTTCCCAGAATAAGGCGGCTGTCAATTTTCGGTAGCATTTCGCCAGCTGGCGTGCAGCGAGCTTGTTACACTGTGACAATGTTGCAGGTATCAGTGACGGAGTTGAAGTAGAGGTGGGTCTGGGATTTCTGCAGAGTGTGTGTACGTGGGAGGGGGAGGTGGGGAATGAAGCACTAGGGGGCGACCTTTACCGCCTGTTGAGCGCGTTTTGTGCTTTCCGAGAGGCGCTATCCAGATACGATGTGTTGGTTGTTACTTTGCCCAAGAGGTCGCTGTTGTCTGTGGATGATCGGCCAAATGGTCTAAGGGAAGTCTGCGGCTACCAGTGAATGGATAGCAACAAATGAAAACGTGACCTCTGCCGGTGTCACCGTGTACAGTCAGTTTCAAGTAGACTGGACTGCACAGTTTTCACATTTAAGTGTTCCCAGCGTGTACATGGGGGCGGCTCCACGGACCTAGGGGGCGCGACCGTCCCCTTTCGCTCCCCCCGGATCTGTTCCCAAGTTGAAGGTCTCTGGAGGAGAATTAGCGGGTACAATAATAAAAAGAATGTTAGTTGTGCAGACATTTAGTGGAGATATTGTACACTTATGCTGTGAGTGCGCTTTTAGGGGGATATTACTGGGAGATTTGTTGGGCTGTTGAGCTGAGGGAGATTAGTCGACTAGATTTCACCCAAAACTCCCATGTTTCATTTTTTATTCACTCATGACTCACATGTTACGGAGCAGCAGCGCTTCTTGGGCGTGCTTGCCTTTGAACGCACTTCTCTGAAGCCTCCGAGGCCACAAGACTGACGTTCGCCGCTCACCGCTCGACGGTAGCTCTGACGACAGGGGGCCGGTGGGGCTGGGTTCGTTATTTGACACATGCTATTTCTATGCCAATGTGGAATTCTAGAACAAATGCAATTCAAGTCGAATGGAATATCAGTTTTTGCGCACTGTCTAATTCCAAGTTAACCCCTCTTTAAATGTGTCACTTCCTTTCAACAGATGTTTGCAGAAGGTGTAAAGAGAACTTACTTTTAAGGTTTGAACTGATTCGGGCTGCTTCCGTGCGGACAAATGATATATAAAGCTGCTGAAACCATACTAATTATTGGAATCGAAGGAACAAATGCGTGTAATATATGAAATGGGCAGTCAATAGGCCATCGAACTGTTTCAAAATGACAGATGAGCAAATATTTTTCTCAACTTTGTGATTGCATTATACGTAGCCCTGGTGGTGACTTAAAACGTGCCCCGCTGGGGTCCTTGGCATGACGTGCCCCGCTGGGGGGGCGTTTTTGCCCCCTTCCGTATCTCATTTCCCACGAAAGCAAAAGAAAAACTACGGGCGGCGTTCGAAAGCTCTTGACGTGACGAATAGATTTTATACAAGAATTTGTATTTCAGGTAAATATTGAGGTCAGCATAGGTCGAATAAGGTTCAATAGGCTTACAACAGAGCAGTGAACGTGACTCCAGACCTGTATTCAGGGGAGCTAGAGCAAATCTTTATGTATTTTTAGATTCCGCTCATCGCGGTGAATCGAATGATGTATAATATGACCTTGCCAGGTGAAAAAGTGAAAATAACCTGACCTTGAGCTAGGTCAGGGTCTCAGAGTAACCTCGTACAGTCATGTTGCATATCAATCGACTCCCCGTGACAATATAAGCACAATACAAGCAAAATGGGAGCTTTATCTCAATTCAGTGATAAGTTATTGGCAAAACAATCACTCTATGCTCCAGTGACTTGACATGACCTTTGAGAGGTCATATGCTCAAAAACGCAACTTTATGGTCAAGATTGTGGTAATAATAGACGGTTTGAGGATGTTCAGCATTATCTATCCAGTATTCACTGAAAACAAGCCCATTCTATTTTTCACCATAGGCTTATAATGGGGTGACCAAAAAATTGACCCACCTAAGGTAAAAAATATCGAAATTCCGAGATAGCAGATTTGTAGAGCCTAATGACCTTATCATATTGTGAAAGTTTCAAACTGATCGGTTTGCTGATGTTCCCTGGGCGCCGCTTCAAACCCATGATTTTTAGGTTTTGAGGTTTGGTCATTTGACCTTGCATAGCTCCTTGACTTGACATGATCTTACCTAGGAAATTTGGTCAGATGTGTAGAGTTAATTAGGAATAAG
The DNA here is from genome assembly GCA_034440635.1 of Lepas anatifera. Classification (NCBI taxonomy): domain Eukaryota; kingdom Metazoa; phylum Arthropoda; class Thecostraca; family Lepadidae; genus Lepas; species Lepas anatifera. The sequence goes on from JAOTON010000214.1 coordinate 224,374, forward strand.
GTACTGTAAGTTTCCTGGTTCTGCGTATCTTCGTTTTTGCGTTATCTGGGGAAACCAGGAGGGGGCGAATTTCGCCCCCCCCAGCGAGGCGCGTGTTAAGCCTGAAGAATTAAACTGCTGCGCACTCAAAACCTAGCAAGACCAAAGTACCAAGTCACTCTCTGTCATAGTCGTCTGTTCTGAGAATTGATATCAGAGCTTACAGCAGCTAAACCTATCGACAGTGTGATCGTTCTGCTGGCTTTACCTGGGCGACGAAGACGGGACGAATTCTTAGGGCTTTGTCACCAGAATGGGTCCAATGTTGGATCATTTTGATTATTTCTAATCAGCTGATGAGGCTAACAAAACACTCGATCTTGGCACATGAACGAGGTTACTCCATAATTATGTCACATCGGATCGATTTACCTTCTGTAGTCGGTGAACGTTACCTAAACTTCACCTGTGAGTTGACAATACGTTTAAAGGGAATGTGGCACCTTGGTCAAATCCTGGAATTTAGTGTAGTTAGGCGTCCTTTTAGCCAAAAATATTGAAACCACTCATGATTTCTCTGAGAAACGTACAATAAGCTCAATATTTTGGTTTTAAAATACTTCTCTGGGAAAAGAAATAAATATCTGCATGTGGATGATGTCATGATCTGGCAACCATTACCATACTTGAAACGCTTCAAGGGCTTCGATTGGCTGATGCTCATATTGACGTCAGCATATGAAGTCACACCAAAAGCTATGATAATTGTGGCCTGCTGCTAAGGTTACATGAGGGGTACATTGCAGGTAGGTTTTATCTTTTTCCACGGAAATCTCGAGTTCCAAGACAAATGATATATAGAGTATCGGGTTTACCGAATCGCTTTACAACTTGGCTAGCTCAGTTAAAATCACGTTATGAAGGTACCACATTCCCTTTAATGGCCTATCTCCGCAAATGCTGGATGCAAAATGGATGTAATACGCTGGGATTAGATATTCGGGCACAGTCCTTCTTCAGAATTAGAATAATTCGATGTCGTGCTACACTATGACCAAGAATGTGTAAGAAAAGCCCTGAAGCTCCATTGTGAAGCGAGCCCTGGAGCAAATTACGCTGTTTTCAAGAGCGTTCAGTCGAAGAACAGAGCGAAAACATAGAAGATGAAGACATTATTACAACCCTGCCATACTTCCACCGTGATATCGTTAGTGGGATCAGACTGTTCTGGATTGGATTGGATTAGATTGGATTGGACTGGGTTGTGATCTGTCAATGGGTTGGATGGAATTTGATTTGATTAGGTTGTGATCTGTCAGTGGATTGGATGGGATTTGATTTGATTGGGTTGTGATCTGTCAGTGGATTGGATGGGATTTGATTTGATTAGGTTGTGATCTGTCTGTGGATTGGATGGGATTTGATTTGATTAGGTTGTGATCTGTCAGTGGATTGGATGGGATTTGATTTGATCAGGTTGTGATTTGTCAGTGGATTGGATGGGATTTGATTTGATTGGGTTGTGATCTGTCAGTGAATTGGATGGGATTTGATTTGATTGGGTTGTGATATGTCAGTGGATTGGATGGGATTTGATTTGATTGGGTTGTGATCTGTCAGTGGATTGGATGGGATTTGATTTGATTGGGTTGTGATCTGTCAGTGAATTGGATGGGATTTGATTTGATTGAGTTGTGATATGTCAGTGGATTGGATGGGATTTGATTTGATTGGGTTGTGATCTGTCAGTGGATTGGATGGGATTTGATTTGATTAGGATGTGATATGTCAGTGGATTGGATAGGATTTGATTTGATTGGGTTGTGATCTGTCAGTGGATTGGATGGGGTTCGTGCAAAATATATGTGATTTTGAATATAGATTTAGGATTTCACCTCCGAGCAACATTCTTTAAAGGATTGGATTCTCTTAGATTGTCATTTTTTCAGATTTACGAGCTTGGATTACTTGGGAAATCTTCAGAGCAAATAGGATTGGATTGGAGCCTTTTTTGGCTATGACTTACTCTTGTCCTGGTTACGCAAGACAGGGGACTGACTTGACATCTTCACAGACGTTTGTTTTAGGACAGTCAGAGTTCAACTGTGAAATCATTCAAGGAGTTTGGGAGCGTCAGAGCACTGAACGGAGTTGAGTGGACCAATGTTCGTCTGATCTTCCGACATAAGGGACGGAAAGGCTATGTAGAGTTAGCAGTAGAATTCGGCTGACACGACCAACATACAAAAACCGCGACTGGTGACGGAGGCCATAGACGACAAGGCACGCGGGAGAAAGGTTGAAACAATCCTAGCGAGGCCTGAGTCTAGAGCACAATAAAAACAAATTTTCAGACCATACAACGAATCAACACGAAATGTTACACTACAGGATTCGTATTCAAGCTTATTCTTGTTCTGTATCTTTGCAACATGAACAGTAACAATGCTGGCAACTGCAACCTCGTCCAAAAACGTCCGGGGTCACTGGAATCTTTCTGGGAACGTGCCAAATAATTTGTGACGGATAACTGAACCATCTGTGCCGCTGAGCCTCACCCTTGAGGCCTCTAACGGCACCCGCAACAGCCGGAACCCACTCGCATCGCACGCACGGCCTGCTTCCGAGAACCCGCGATTTGAAAGGCGACGAGGTCGCTCGCCCGCTCGTTTAGAGATGCCAATTCCACTGCGAAACGCGTCCCATGAGAGATGCCAGATGGGAGGAATGTGGCAGGCACGGATTTGGCTTGTCACGGGGAGTACAAGGGATGATAAAATAGTTCTGGGAAGTGGGGAGACTGTGACGGTGGTTCGGCTGTGTCCAAGGAATGCGAGTCGTGCTGGTCTGAAGTGACGGCTCTTTTTCGTTCGGGCAAGGGTCCGTTAAAGCGTGTTAGCGGAAAACTTGTTATGCTCTAGAAGTCATGGGACCAATGCTTTCACAGAAGTTTGTCATCTGCGCATACCAAAATTCTAATAAATAAATCTTTTTAAGGATAAAAGGGCACCTTGGGATTCCAACTGAGCTATTGGTCGCGTACCAAACAGACCCCGGACTGATATTTTATTTATCTCAAAATTCACCTCGTACTGAAAACATCACTTCATAAGTGTACGTTTTTTTAGCATACGCGGATCCAGGGGGCAAAGAGGCAGGTGCCCCCCCCGATCGACCCTCGGCGCCCCTGAAATGGTCACGGCGCCCCCTAATAGTTCGATGGCGCCCTCTGAAGTGTCGCTTCCCATCCCCCATCCCCCAGAATGCGAAAATCAGCCCCCACCGATTGGATTTTGCGCCTACCTGATAAGTTTTGCCGGTCAGAAGTGGCGCCCTCTAGTCCGGATGGCGCACCCTGGGATGGTGCCCCCCCAATCGGTAATCCTGCATCCGCCCATATGTATAGCAATTTTATATCTACTACCTACTGAGCTCCGCCTTCCTATGGACCTTAAAGCAAGCGGCGGATCTCTAGGTTTTGGAGAAGCGCCACAAAGAGGGGTCTGGGGTCAATGGGGTCAACACACTCTCTAAATCTAAACAGACGTTGCTTCTCCGCAAACGGTGGTTTCTATGACCAATAGAAAATCAAACCTGGGCCTTTCTGGCATGATCAACCACATGGTGATATAATTTGAATAGCATTATAAAGGTGTCACATTTCCATTAAGAGATCACTCGCGTGCCTGCAGTAAGAAATTATCATACACCATTAAAAACCATTACCGAACGAATTTCTCAGAGAGGCGAGCGGAGCCCACCGGCTTGGTATGCAGCGTAGCACAACCCGCCAGCCAAGACATCTGCTACATTAGGCGTCGCATATCTCCGCGAAGGCCATCCATCATGTCGGCCTCCATGACCGCTGCCTTCCTGAAAATGGGGCAACTCACGACGGTGCGGCGCGTGAGGAACTCCCTGCGCAGCTCTCTACTGGGTACTCAATGTGACGCACGGGACGCCGAGCGCGTGATCGGAAGCGTCCCAACTTGGAGCAGACGTTGGAGATATGCTGTTTCTAAGGCTGACATTAGGGGCAGGAACTGATTTGGAATCGCTTTGTTTGGGATCTAACAATACACAAAATAGTTCTACGAGGTTTCGCAGAGTTTTCAGGGCTGTATTATGTTTTTTCTACCGGAGACGATGTAGTTTTGATGGCGAAGCTCCAGAAGAGAGTCGCACACCGCTTACACTTTTCTTAGACATTAGAAAGCGACAGTATATATCCCATTCTGATATGTTTTATTGTAAATGCAGCACCAGTAAAGGCCAAATTAATCGCCTCGATCCTGACCTTCGGAGATCGTTACCATATCTCTATACGAATGATAGAAACTTTTGGCTGGAAAAGCAAACGAACAAACAGTTGCTATTGGGAACTTTTATTCTATTCAATAACCTCTATAAGCCACCTTGCATCCACTTTTTAGGACAAAATACTGTTAGAAGTTTAATTTTTTGGGGAGGTTTGCAGAGATGCAAAAGGTTAAATGACTGTCACAGAGCTAATATGACGCATAGGCGGAGCCAGGGGGGTCAAGGGGGAGCACCTGTCCCGATCGACCCTCGGCGCCCCCTGAAATGGTCACGGCGCCCCTTGAAAGTTCGGTGGCGCTCCCCTGAAATGTCGCTTTCCACCCCCCCCGATGCGAAAATCGGCGCCCATCGATAGGATTTTGCGCCCACCTGACAGGTTTTTCCGGTCATGAGTGGCCCCCGGTCCGGATGGCGCCCCCCGGGAAGGTGCCTCCCCCGATCGGTAATCCTGGATCTGTCTATGATGTGACGTATGCCTGCTTTGTAACGTACAGGTAAGTTGTGAAACCTACCTGCTCTCCCAGAAATTAGCCAAAATGATACAGATGTGAAAAACCTGGCGGGTAATAGACGTAGCATTCTGCCCGTGGACCAATAGGTACAGAGGTACTGAAATTCTCGTACCATAGGGAGGTCCAGCGTGGTCAAAACCCGTATTTAACCTCATGCAATTCAGGTTCTTTTAGTGGGTGGCTTTCTAGGCTCCACAGCTCTGGCGGCGGAACTGGGGAGAGGGGGTGCCGGGGCATGTTGCTGCCCCCTTAATTCAAAAGTTCAACACTAACCCTATGACGTTGACAGGAAAAAATGGGTTAAGAAGACCATGGTGCCCCCCCTTAAATTCGGACGTTCCGTCGTCACTGGAGGCCGTCTGTTTAGGTCAAGAAGCTCTACGTTATCGTATCTACACATCCAATTCTAACTTTTTCTTTTGTCGCTGTTGCACAGTTTTGGTAGATTTTCTAATATGGGTGGCTAAACTGAAGATACTAAAACTATAAATCTGGTTTTCCTTGTGAGATAAGGATTAATTAGACAGAACAGTACTTAATCAATTATTTTTATTATTGGTAAATCCTTATGTATATTTAAAATAATTGCTGGCGTAAAAGATTACCTGTCAAATTTTGTATTTCTAAGCTGCTACCAACTGCCAACAGCCATCATTGGGTTGTACGTTTAAAAATTACAAATGTTCCAACGAAATCCAGGTGTCCTGCCCGGGGGGCTATCATTTAGTAGCAACGGAGCGTAGTACATATATTAAATCACCACTGGCACGCCGTTGCAATTGAAGAAAACGGCTACTGAATGAAAATACTAGTTGCACGCTTTTTTATGTATCTAGAAAACATATACTTTGAGTTTAAGCCCCTCCGCAGTCAAAATCTCGATTTTGTCACAGTCATATACCTTGGATTAATGCAAATATGTTACTTACCCCAGTGACCGGGTTGACCAATTTCTTCACCTCTGGACGTGGGCATAAATACATTTAAAAGTTAGAATCTCTGGAAAAGAACAATTCACATGATGTGTTATTTTACAGCAAAAATTAGAAATTCTCGGACACTGGACACAGTTGATGATTCAGCGCTGAAAATTTCCCATGCTCTTCCATTGCCCCGTCCAGGCCTGCGCTATTTTCGGCACGGTTCCTCGAAACGATAAAATAAGACCAAAAATAACCCGATCATTACGCTAAAGAGAAGTCCACAAATTGATGCAGACGCTGCATGTTCTTTTAATCAAGGGTCATTTGTCGGTGGCATGCATTAGATGGGACGTGATTGTCGTGAATATTTCAGGAGCCCCTCTGAAGCCAGTCACGCACAGACCATCAGTAACCACAGAAGCTAACGGTTTACTTGAAAATCTCATTTTATTGATCCCATTTTTGCTCAATATACGCTGCAACTGGTATGGGATACGTCACTTTGTAGTGAGTAAAATATATCGTGAGCTCTAAAAAGTGTATCGTTTTTAGCGGCTGATTACCCTCTCTTAAAACCAGGTCTCTCGAGCATCTGCCCTTTGTTCAATGATTCACGTGAAGTCTCTATGAGAGTAACGTACGCAACTTTACCTATTTAATCAGTAAACAGGGATGAGAAAAGCCTCCGGCGTTTGAAATCTCACATCAAAAATGTGACAGTAAATTTACAAATGTTATAAAACTATTGTTTCTCAAAGCTGTTATTACACCGCTATCTATCATTTCATGTTTACGCTCTCCATGTCAACAAGAGCTTAAAGTTTAGATCTATTTTCCCAGCCTTTAAAGCTGAAGAACGTGTGTGCATGCAATCAAGGTTCAATCATGGATAAATTACATGTTATCTTTCGTGTACGAAATTCAAGCCAAGGCCCACGCAGCTGCACCAGCTGACCGGAAGATCGCGGGAGCTACAACTGCAGACAGTGGCCAATGGCTGCCTCCGCGGAGCGTTCCTGCAGGAACAGCAGCGGTGGATAGCGGCCAATGACAAAAAACCGCGAAGCTCAGGAGTTCGCAGCGGCAGCATGGCTCCCCGCGGCCTCTGTCAACATCATCGACATGGAGCTGCGCGCTGCGGCCCGCGCGACCCCAGGATGCCCACAGTCAACTCCGACGGATCCCTCATGTCGGAGGCAGGCATGCCGGCGGCTCGCTCTCGACACCGTGTTCTCCCAGTGCGGATGGTGTGTCGGGCGGCACAGCTCCTCATCCCCTTCGACACATCGCCTATGCCTCCGCCCCAGGATGTCTAGCCACCACCGGTTGGCGGGACATCTGAAGGAAGGCGCTGAGGGAGTTTGGCCTGGTAGGGGTCAGGGTGGAAGGGCGCCTGACCGTTACCGCACACCTATAGCCACCCAAGGAAGGGGTCGGCACGAGCCTGGATGTCCGCCCACAGGGTCGCCTAAGCGCCCCCGACACGGTGCGGCGCCGCTCGGCGACCGAAGAACGTCTGGACAATCTTACGCTCGAAGTCACTTGAAAATAGACCTCCCGCTCCACCGTGGAGGGTGCCTCGCAGGGTGGAGGTGGTGCTCTCATTTTCTTCCCACCAGGCGAGACCCGGGGGTGCGAACACCGACTGGGGTGCTCTGCTCAAGCACCAAGACGAGCTCTGCGCCCTGAGAGTTGCGCTGGACGACTTCATGCAGTTGGAAGGCGAGCCTGCTACACTCCCGCTGGTCATCCGCACTGACTCTCAGGCAACGTTATCCTCACTGGCTGGAGGTGCCGTGGGGCAGACATCACCTGCGGGGTCAGTCAGTTGGGGGCTTTCTCCGTCATCACGGCCCGAGGTCAGGACGTCCATCTCCAGTGGGTCTCCGCACACTGTGGCCCAGCGGGCATCAAAAGAGCCGACATGCTGATCAAGGAGGGTTCCGGTCTGGGCCAAACAGACGTACCATTCGAAGACACACTTCGCCGGCGTGCGTGATGTGCACAAACAAGAGGTACCCGGTAGCGCTTTATGCCGTCTGCCGCAAGGAGGTGGACACGCCGGGGCATTTTCTCCTATGCTGCCCGTAAAAAACAACATTGGGCAGCACGTTACCGCATAACATACATTTTACACAAAATGCACGAGGGTGCTGTAGAGGTGACATTTTGTCTATCCTTACACCAACAACCAGCATGGATAGTCGTAGTGCACATCGCCACCAAGTTCAACAAAACAAATCGAAGGACACGAATAGATACACAGTGAACCCCTGCCCGGGCTCGAACCCCTGGCCACGGTTCGTTGTTCGTTCCGTTCATTTATTTCAGAAACATCCCGGTTGCATGTCACACAATTGTCCAGGCTTTTCATGCTCCTACGTCATAAAATCGAAACGTGGAAAGTCGGAGATCTTCAAACCTCGAACGAAAAGCACGTACATACGGAACAGTTTCACATTCAAGTAAAACGATCGCTTAGAGCATACCACTATGGGTAAGAATTACATACCTGACATTACATCTGGCCCCTAGTGCTTTAGGATACCTCGTTTAAGCTGGCACTGTTCGTGCAGTAACGGATCTCGACGGCAACGAGTTAAACGAGGCGGCTGCGGATAGCAAACGTCGTAAAGACGTCGGGTTTGACGTGGCGAGTTTCGGAGGAAGTAAACCTCTTCAACAGCGTCGGCAGGATCTCCAAGACACTCAAGAAAGGGAAGCGTGCGACCGGCGACAAGCACCGAGATGGACAAGCCATGATCGTGAAGGACCGCCTCCTGACGGGGGATTCCGAGAATGCAGAGGCCCTCTGCCAGACCTACGCATAGGTTTCGCGGCAAGTACGCGCCCCAAAGCAAGGCTACGAGGCTAAACAGAAGCTGTCCAACCCTGCCTTCAGTCAGTGGCAGGAGTGCGGCGGGACCAGGTCCACCTGCTGCTCGCACTTCATGATGGATGGACTGACCCGTGAACTCCAGCAACTCAAGCTGAAGAAGGCCGGCGGCCCAGATGGCACCACCAACGAAATGCTCAAGCACCTAGGGCCGGTCGCTCGAGGAAACCTACCGAGGCTGTTCAACGCCTCATGGCGCGAGGGGGCTGTTCCTCAAGAATGGCACCGCGCAACCATCGTCCCAATTCCGAAGGCTGGAAAGGACAAGCGCTACGTCGGAAGTTACCGCCCCATCGTCTTGACCAGCCACTTTTCGAAGCTGATGGAGCGCCTGGTGCTCTCTCGCCTGTCGCACGCCGCCGCCCTGCAGGATCAGCTCCCCGGGGAACAGGTCAATTTCAGAGAGGGGCGTGCGGTGGAGGACTTCACCGATCACCTGATCCAGCAAGTTCAGGATGGTTGGCAGCTCTACAAGTCCTCTCTTCAAGTCTCCAAGTCTGGGAGGGAGGCCGATGGAGCAACGGCCCAGAAGTTCGTCCTTCTAGGCTTCAACCTTGCGCGCGCCTATGATACGGTGAACCATAGACTCCTAATGTCCAGACTACTGGAAAGGGGCTTACCGTTACGTCTGGTGCGCTGGACATGACAGTTTCTTCGGGACCGTCGAGCCAAGGTAGAGGTCCGACACTGTTTTTGTTATGTGCAGCCTCGCTTGCGGCAGACCTCCGGAGGGTCTCGGGTGTCACCCCATTTCTCTACGCAGATGACACCGCCGCCCTCTGCGCGGGCAATGACTTAGCCACAGCGAGGTCTCGCGCCCAGCCTGCAGCTGACGCCCTCGTTCGCTGGGTCCTGCGATTCAAGATGTTAGTAGTGGGGAAAAACCCAGGCACTGGTGTTGTCCCAGTGGTCGCACGACGCTATCGACTTCGCCATCAAGGTGGCCGGCAAGACGATGACCGCGGGCGACCAGCTTGAGCTCCTGGGGGTAACACTGAACCACCTGCTCCACTTTGAAGCCCACTGCAAGGGTCCTCAGGACACGAACCAGGCCCCGACTCGCCCATCTCCGCACCCTCAGCGGACGTGACTGGGCCTCGACGAGATGATGCTTAGGACGGTGGCCAATGGATACGTCCGCGGCGCCCTGAAACACTCGGCCGCTGCCTGGCTACCGGCAACACCCCCTTCACACGTCAAGGTCTCGGAAAGGGAGATGCGAGCGGCCGCCCGGCTCATCGCCGGCTGCCCCATCTCTACCCAAACTCATGCAGTTATGATGGAGGCCGGACGGATCCCGGTATCGGTGTGCCGTACCACACGGGCAGCGCGTTTCCTGGCTAAGGCCCGCACTCTCCCGCCATCCGACCGTCTCGGAGTCGTGGCAGACGCTACTGCTCCGTCCAGACTGTTCACAATCACTGGCTGGAGGGATGTCAAACCTCGTGGCGTGGCAGGCCGCGGGTTGTCGCCTCCTATGGGGAGCCTGTCTTCCCCCGGCACGTGCAACCATGGACAGGCCCTGGCAGGGTGACCTTCTGGCTGGATGTCGGGGAGGGGGTACCGGCAGAGACACCACCGGACCGGAAGAAGAGAAATCGCCACCCTACATCTGGCATTGCTCTCACAATGCGCCACCTGGATATGGACCGACGGGTCCACGGACTCCAGCGTGCTGAACGGTAGTGCAGGCGTCTTCATCGAGGAGCCGGACGCCGTGGAACAGTGCCTGTGAGTTCTGAGCTGGATAGCTTTGCTCGAGCTATCGTGCGGAGCTCGTGGCGCATCATACCGCCCTCAGACACTTCCACCGCTCAGGAACACCCGGCGCACGTGGAAGACCCAATCGTCGTCTGCACAGACCGGAAGGCAGCACTGGCCTCTCTACATCAGGGACCCCCAGCCCAGACGTCACCCCTCGGGGCGGCGATCTGGGAGTCTCTGCTAAGTCTTTCGTCCGAGGGCCGTATCCCTGTGGGCCACTGCGACCTCGAGGTAACGTGGACCGTCCGAACTTGACCACAGCAGAATGTCCCCATAGACTCGAGGACAATTTATCCAGCACCGGTGAGAGCGGCTCGTTCCCGGGTCGCCCGTGACCGCTCCCCGGGCTGGTACCATCTGGTGATGGTGGAGCAGGTTCCGCCACCCGTGACACACCTAGAGAGGGGAGCAAACGGCAACGTCCACCAACTACGAGTCGGCCACTGGTCCAGCTCTGCAGCCTACCTCCATAGAATGGAGGGTTACCCCTCCCGGCAGTGCGTCCAGTGCAGCGACGCTCGCTGCCGGGCCAGCTGGTGCCGCCTCTGCCGGGAGGAGCCGGATACTCCGGCCCGCGTCCCCGGGAGATGTCCGACCCTGATGGCCACGCGCCATCGCCTCACCAGCAACATCCACCCAAGTCCGGAGGAGATGCAAGGCTGTGATTACGTGGCGGCCGTGGCGAGGGCTGCCAGGTCCCTCCAGAGCCGGACGGCTACACCTCCGTAGGAAGGCTGGAGGGGAAAACAACAACAACAACAACAACAACAACAACAATAGCTAAAATCACACATGTGTAGTGCAACTTAGATAGACTTGCACGACAAAATCTATTCGACCTGGGAGTCCCTGTGTGCTTCGTCAACTGGGATCTGGCACTCTCATGGGGGACCAACGCATCTGTGTCGCACTTAGTGAAGCTCACAAAGCGTGCTTCAGCACACAAAGTGAAGCTCCAAGTTGCAAGCCAAACACTCGCCGACTGAGACAGCTTGAAGCTTCTGGGCATCATTCTGGTCAGACCAAAACCTGTAGAAACCTGCGCCACCACGTCCGATCCCTGTAACGCCCAATTTAATAATATCTGAGGCGCGACCGGATGCCATCTGAAATCCGTGGCAAATAATCATGTCAGAGGGACTTTTGAGCACACCGCAGCAGTCTGGCTGCCGACTCCGCCGTCTCACGTCCCGGCACTAGAGAAGGAGATGGGGAGGGGTGGCGTGCACGATTCAAAGCAACTTTGGGGATTTCTGACACACCGAATTCCGAGGTCATTTGGTCGCGATCGCAACAAGAGGAGGATCCAGGATTGGCGGTCAGGCAGGTACCAGGTTTGCGCTGACATCCGTAACGGGTGCCGTGCGCCCTTCATAGAGGAGGAGCTGGTCAGCCAGCTCCAGTGCAGCTAGCTGCGTAAGGCCCCGGGATCTGACGGGCTCTGCAACCAACATCTGCGACACCTAGGTCCAGTTGCTTGCGGCGCTCTCCTCCACTTCATCGACTCCTCCTGGTTACACGGCGGCGTTCCTCAAGAGTGGCGACCGGCGGCTATCGTCCCCATCTCAGAAGTACTGGTACCCTCGGAGCAATTCAGCTTCACAGAAAAACGCTCTGTCGAAGAGAGCATCGGCCGGCTTGTCAAACAAATCCAGGGTGGATGGAGCATACCTACGAGCAGGGGGAGGACCTTCCAGACAGCTCCACGGTGCAGCAGTACGTGCTGCTCGCCTTCGACTTTGCGCGGGCTTACGTTAACATGCACCCCGCTGGGGTCCCGGGCATGACGTGCCCCGCTGGCGGGGGGGGTTCGCCCCCTCCGTATCTCATTCCCCACGAAAGCTAAAGGCGTTCATAAATTACCACGGGCGGTGTTCGAAAGCTCTTGGCAAGACAAATATATTTTATAAGAATATTTTTTATGTCAAGTGAATATTGAGGCCAGTATAGGTCAAAGAAGGTTCCATAGGCTTGTAACAGAGCAGTATACGTTACGTAACAGAGCAGTACGTTTATCTCTCTAGATCTGCCCTCAGGGGAGCTAGATCAAATCTTTATGCATCATTGGATTTCTTTCATCGCGGAAAATCGAATGACGTATAACATGACCTTGCTAGGTCAAATAGTGACAATGACCTGACCTCGAGCTAGGTCAGGGTCACAGAGTGACCTGTTATGTTCATGTTGCATATCAATCGAGTCCCCGTGACAATATAATCACAATTCAAGCAAAATGGGAGTTTATCTCAATTCAGTGAGAAATTATTGGCAAAACAATCACTCTATGCTCCCGTGACCTGACATGACCTTTCAGAGGTCAGATGCTCAAAAACTCAAATTTATGGTCAAGATCGTGATAAGAATAGACGGTTTGAGGATTTTCAGCTTTATCTATCCAGTATTTACTGAAAACGAGCCCCTTCTATTTTTCACCATAGGTTTATGATGGGGTGACCAGAAAATTGACCGCACCTTAGGTCAACAATATCAAAACTCCGAGATAGCAGATTTGTAGACCCTAATGACCTTATCATATTGTGGAAGTTTCAAATTGATCGGTTCGCTAATGTTCCCTGAGCGCCCTTCAAACTCATGATTTTAGCTTTTGAGGTCGGGTCACTTTACCTTGAATATCTCCTTGACCTGACATGGCCTTAACTAAAAATTTGGTCAGATGTGTAAAATTGATAAGGGATAAGATATTGTAAGTTTCGTTGTTTTGCGTCTCTCCGTTTTTGAGCTATCTGGGGAAAACCAGGAGGGGGCGAATTTCGCCCCCCAGCGGGCGCGCGTTTCCCCCAAGGTAGATTACCGCCTACTCTGAGCTCGTCTTCTCGACCAGGGAGTTCCCGCGTGCCTTGTGATCTGGATACTGAATTTCCTGAGGGATCGACGTGCCCACGTCGAGCTGAACGGATCACGCAGCGGCGAGTGGGTGTTCCGAGCGAGCCTGCAAAACAGCGTCCTTTCACCGACCTTGTTTTTGTTGTGGTTGGCCTCTCGTTGCACCCCTCAGGACGGTGGAAGAGACGACGCCTTTTTGTACGTGGACGACACCGCAGCACTTTGAGCCGGTAACACCATCTCCACCACAAGAGAATGCGCCCAAGCGGCAACGGACACGCTGGTCAACCTGGCGCGCTCTAACTTGATGGAAGTCGAAGGCGAGAAGACCCAGCTTCTAGTCCTCTCTCAGTGGGCCCGAGACGCCGTCGACTGCCAGAACAAGGTGGCGGGCAAGCCGGTTGCCGGCGGTGGAACCGTGGAGCTCCTACGAGTCACTCTGGAAAAGTTACTTTACTTCGGCGCCCACTGCCGAAACTTACGCCAGCCTGTTCATCACCGCAATGCACAACTCAGGAGCCTAATGAGATGGGAGTGGGGGGCTGCGTGAACGGCAGCTTCACTTCGTTGCAGATGGATATGTGTGTGAAGCTTTGGAGCACGCCGCAGTGGCTTGGCTGCCCGCCACTCCACTCCCCCTCTTACACATGTCTTCGTCCTAAATGGAAGATGCGGGCGGTGACCCGCACCATCATCGGCTGCCCCCGATCTACCCTTGGCACATGCTGTGATGGCGGGGACCGACCTGACGCCTGTCGGGGCCCGCCGTCGGGAGCTTGTAGCGCACCTCATGGCCAAGGCACTGGCGCTCCCTCTGGACTATCTCGTCCAAGTGGTGGCGGATGTCGGGGCTCCGGCCCGTCCCGCGGTGGTGACCGGCTGGCGACGCGACGGCAAACTCCTCGCCGCTCTGGGAGTGTTCTCGCTGTTGGATCTACTGATTCCCCAGCGAATCCCCCCTATGGACAGGCGCGCTGATGGCGGTAAGCTTTAACATGGAAGTGGGAGCCCCACACTACCCGGCTACTCCGACCTGACTAGGAGGCAGACGACGCTTCACCACCTGGCATCGCTGCCCCAGAGCGCCACCTGGGTGCAGACCGTCAACCCGGCTAGCAAGGGCGTCCGAGGTGGAGGCGCAGGGCACTTATCGCCTTCCCAGACGATTTACCCCAGGGTCTGCACGCCCCAGCCGGCAGCCTCTGCTCAAGTTTCCGAGAAAAGATGACGCCCCTTCCCGCACTGCCCTCAACTTTCAGAGCGCCACCTGATCCTGGACACTGACCCAGTAGTGATCTACATGAACTCGAGACGGGTCCTCGCCGCCCTCCGTGCGAACCCCCTACCCAGACATCCGCCATAGGAGCGGCCGTCTGGAGAGGGTCGATCCGAAAAAGAATGAACAAGACTGCCAGTTCAGCTACAAAATTACTTTCTTCTCCGGTGCCTGCAACTCGAGAACAAATTCCACTATATTTTGCAATACCACCACCTTAAACTCAGATATAGCACCTCCCTACATGTTTTCCAACATCGCCGCCTTAAACTCTACAATAAAGGTCGTTCTCCAGTTGTAGGCATTACAGAGAAAAGTCATTTTGTAGCTGAACTGACTGTGGGTTTTTATCATTTTTCTCACAACTTTTTTCATATTTTTGGATAGTCCTTTTATGTGAGTTTTGAAGTAGCAGTGTCTAAAACGAAATCAGAAATCTCGCGAGAAATTCTAAAAAGAATTGCCTGAATTACAGGATCTATGCCATTCTCATCGCCTGATGATACTTGTATTTCAACCACACGAAACAGTTCTGTTTCGACGGAATAAATAAATAAATGTCTACATAAAATAAGTGAATAAATAAATTAATGACCATATATATCAGAATTCCCCTCACATCTTTGTTTTCGCAGTTTAACATCAAATTCGCAAGTTCACATTAGTATTTTGGCATATAGAATTTCCAGGCCTTTAGGACAACCTCAAAGACATGCATGACGAGCATATAACATTAATTATAATGTAAGCAATGACTAAGAATGAGTGTCGTAACTGTGGGAATAAATTATCGAATACATTCTTGTGAAGTCAGTGAGAGTGGCCCGTAACATGAAATTGAGCTGTTTGATATACAACATTGACAAAAATGCAATCATGTCATGCAATTGGTGTGAATTTCTGAGGAGCATCTCAATTGTGCAAAGGTCACCAATTCAGAACCAATATAATAGGCACCTGGTTAACTGCCATTTTTGGAAATGATAGTTCCACACATGAAAAAGATTCTAAAAATAGTGAGATAGCGTTGTACCTGCCCATTCCAAAAAATATGAGAGATGAGTGCAACAAACGTACAGAGTTTTGAATCGTGCACAATGCCCCAACTGATCCAGAAATGTGGGTGGGTTCTCTTCCTATCCGGGCATCAATAACCCTTTAACTATTCCCTTGAGTTTTCTGGACAGTCTTCAAAGATATGCCACAAATTTTACCTTCATCTGATGAAAGTTTATCTGGCTTCCCCAACCCCATCTTCCATTGCTCCAAATACTAAAATATCCATCCCAGGCTTGGAAATGTACTGCTCCAACAAAAAATATATATAATGCATACTCTGCTTGTCAGACAAGGCAGGAGCCGCAACAATATATTTTTGCATGGGTAACTCATACTAATAAAGATACTCTTGGACACTTATCTGCCAGTTACACTCAGTCTTTAACTTATGATCTATGGAATGCACTACAGACTCACCCAATCCTCTCTGTGTACAACCCAGGCGGGAAAACATGGCATGTGTTGATGGGATCTTGGCAGGGCAGCCCTTTGATGTGCAGAACTATTTTTAGGTACCCAAGGTCTGGCAGATCAGATTGCTCCTTCTAAATGTTTGAAATAATCTTCATGCTAATGTCAATCGACATTGTCAATATACATTTCACAGGGCCTTGAACATTGCTCACAGCGCAGTTTGCAATACTTATCGATCTATTGGTATTTGTAGACATACTTAATATTCTGCTCGAATTTGAAAATATTTTGTATCATTACTAGAAAAAAACTGTTTTACACTCGCCCAACAGATATTCGTACCAGTCTGTACTTTTGTATTATTTTTGTTTACCTACTTTACTTAGCCAAAATATATGGATGAGACAAGTACTTGTAAAACTGGAGCTGTGAGCACCTTTTCTTCTTTTCCTATATGGAAACATACAAATGTGCTGTTTACCCGCAAATGAAATTACACAAGGATCACAAAGCTCCGTTCTCGAATGCTCACATCCACACGCATACTTTACCTGTCTATCTTGTCAAAATATGCATCTGCTGGTTTATCACTACTTGCTCCAGCACAGCAAGTTCTGCCTCCTCTCCCTCCAAGTACACTTCTGCCATGCTGCTTGTCTTTCTCACTCTAGTTTGCAAAACATGGCAGGCGTCTTGACCAGATGGTTTTGGCAGAAATGTGGCTTATGGGACAGAATTGGCCAGATTTTCAGGATATCAATGGTAAGTGGGCGACTGAGTTATGTTTTACCACTAGTGTTCTTTTCGCAGTTCTTGTTGCCTTTCCAATGCTGGAGCTGGCTGGTAAGACAGTTATATTGGGAAGAAACTAATGGAAATGACAGAATCCCCAGCATTATCCGGGGAATTCAAATAATGTACAAAAAACAAATCGGAAGTCTCCGGTGAGACTAGGGTTTAATATTCGGAAGTCAGGCAGGGGGCGGGAAGGAAATGCGTGTTTCTTGAAACTTCGGGTGCTGTGAACGTTATTTTGCCTCGTAAAATGTGTGAAATATGCTCGAAATAGCCTAACATTATTACGCTAAAAAGTACTCTCACCAGAATTTGAATCAATAAGTGTATTTAGAACATTAATACAATTTACAGAGACGGACGTTTTTTCCTGGAATTTGTTCATTCCCCCAACCCCGCTGTGGGACCGGACCTTTAGGGGAGAAAACACGAACACCACGCTTGGACAGGTGAGTGTCCGGGTTAAGATTTCAGACGATAACCCGACCTGACCCGTAAGCTATTTTACCAGGAATCCAGTGTCACCATTGCTAGGCCGTGGCTTCACAGAAGAATAAAGCGCATGTGAAGCTGATATGCGGTTTTTGTGGAAACAGGACTGGTCCTGCTCTGGGTTCACCACAAAATCCTTGAGCTGTTGTAGGGTTTTCCCAAGAGAAAGGCTTGATTCCAGTGTAGTCATTGACCTTATGAAAACGGGTCGAGCATCCTTTTTCGCCAGTATTTTTCTAGACGACTTAATACGTGTATTATACATCTGTCAAGTGTGCTCAGATTCAGAGATTGAGCTTCTATCATTATCTAGTTAAACTCATGGGACGTTGGGACCAGATGAATACCGTCTCATGAGTAAAACAACAGTGCTACTCAGGGAGGTTAATGAGAAAGTGCACAGCACCCACAAATATTATGGTAGCACAGCGTTCGTGTACTGTACTATAGATTGGTGCAATTTAACACAACGTTCGTGTAATGTACCATAGATTGCTAAAACCTACTAGCGCCAATGTAGGAAAGTAGGTCCTGAATCCAGTCTGGCATCTCGTGGTCCTCTGATAAGAATTCTTAATCTGGAAAGACAGCTATTGGTGATTGGATTTTATAATATCTATTATTGTGCTATGTTGGCTTGCGCTTTGGCTGTAGGCCAAACCTTACCGTAAAACGAGGTTATTTGATATGACTGGGGTAATTGATATAACATGCCCTGATCCAAAATATTGTATTACTCACTCAAAATTGTGTCTGTGTTATAATTTTTCGCAGGATTCTGTCAAAATAAACACAGCTACATGTGGCCTAAGCTTTGTGCTTGTGTTGATGCTGAGAAATTAATAAACTCAACAATACGAAATTGATAAAACCTGGTTTTTCCGTTTGTCTAAAAATCCCCCTCTAACTTCTAACTAATCAAATCTGTGTCCTTTTTCAGATCCTCGAAGCAGATTCCTTAAGTTTTAAAAAACTGTTGCAGTGAAATTCTATGCCCGGTCCTGTCCATATAATCAATATAATCCATATCGACTTATAAAGTGGGGCTATTTGATACGAGTATAAAATATAGTACAGAAGTACAATGGAAGGAAGCCCCATAAGACTTCACTTAATGTCAAATGAACGTCTTTAGACGCTGAGAGGATGTGCAGTCTGGGATGCCTTCCTACACAGAACACGGGCGGATGCACCCCAGTTTTGGGGGCCAAACCCTGTCTGCCTCTCCTCGGGGGAACGAATTTTTTTCTACAGACCAAGTGTAAACCCTTTTTCAGTGCTCTCCCTGTAGCTACTTCTCCAGTACATGTCACCTCGGAGGGGGGGGGGAATATTTTGTCTACAGCCTAGTGTAAACCCTTTTTAAAATTTCTCCGGTGTTTGGGGGAAGGTGTTTGCCCCTCCAGTGTTTGGGGGCCATGGCGAATGCCCCCTGCGACCGCCATGATACAGAATTTTCTGCCTCCTGTGCTTGCGTGGATATCCCTGAAATAGGTTTTTTCTCAAATAAAGAGTTTGAACCTGTTTTTCTAAACAGTTTTTTGTGTTTTTAAAAACCAGCTGTGAATATCAAATACCCCCACATAGGCTTTTAGAGATATGGCCTCCTGGCATAAACATATCGAATTGCCCCAAACCATGGGGCAATTTGATACAACCTTCAATTAAAAAAACATTGCCTGTGTATATCACACATTTTACATATTCCGCACTTTTACATATTTGTTCCTATTCCGACAGCACTGAATGTCTAAATCATATTTGTGTGTATTGGAAATATGGCTCTTTATGACCATACATGTATTGCGACGCACACAAAAAACACTACAACGGTAAACGCATGATTACAAAAACTGAACATTTTGTATCAATAACCCGTTTTACGGCACCTCCCACTTAATTTTGAAAAAACATGAAAAAGAGCTGACAATCTGATTCAAACCTTTAGGTGGCCCGAATCTCGAAAAAGGTAGCATTACACTGACTTAAAAATAATCTAATCAATTACATACATATTCCTTTCAGATTGTTTCCTCTTTGCTGGCAATGCCATGCGGCCTCGGCCGAAATTACCCAACTTAGACATTCGCGGTCGGTAAGAACAATGATGGAAGTATAATTTGTTAGAAAAATGCAAGTGGATTCACCCATCTGTACCCACATACCACATACCAGATGTCGCCAGATCTAGGCCCGTGGGTTTAAGGTGTGGATGGAGGGACCCAAAATCATGAAAATGTCGGGTTTTTAGAGATTCTGCAAAAATAGGAGTTAGAGAGGGAAAATACCTGGTATGCCCCTGAGCCCATGCGTGCATGCATACATGTATGTAGATGAATTCCTTCTCAGATATGCAATGGTTGCAGGGTCACTTAGTCTCGATATACAGTGATTGCAGGGTCACTTAGTCTCGATATACAGTGATGGGAATATCCTCTCGAACCAGGTTCTGCTTGTTTCGTTACCTCAGGCACGGTACCCCAAATAATGTAGTATACTTTATCTCGAGGGCCCTGGACGTCTGAATGGCCTCACGCTGTCTTTGAAAATGCACCTGCAGTTTTCGTACCCGTGGTAAGTTTTGGGATTTTGGCACCTCAGTGCGTTAAGCCCTCTCCACTGCGAGGACTCAACGCCTTGTGGGCGTATCCTTCCAATGCCTTATCAACAATGCCTTATCGGTACGTTCCGACATGTGTGAGGCGCCGGGTTTTTCGCTGTGTAGACAAGATGGTTTTGCGAGTCATGATGAGGTAGAGAATTGCATTTTGTTGCCAGCGTAGGCGGCTTATCACGGTATGTCCAGTTGTAAGTGCTCTAGGAAAGCTAAAAAAAACGGAAAAGTGATGTGTGAACCAGCTTTGCGCTTGATTACTGTGTGAGGGTGCGTGGTTTGCTGGCTGAACCTGGTCCACAGGCCAGGCCATGGCAAATTCTCACCGTATGGCCTTGCTATTGCCAGGGGCGTCGCCAGGGATTTTTATTGGTGGGGGGGGACTCCGGCCTGGTGACGACCGAAGAAGACTCCGTGACTTTCCTGGAGGGCGCTATCGAGCCATTTTAGCTATATATCATTTGGGAACAATGTAAGGTCGTGCCGTAAGGTGGTGCTGATAGCGGCAGAAAAAGTCAAAATCATGTGTCGGGTGCCTGCCTTTTGGAGAGGGCATGCCCCCTGGTTCGTCCGTTTTGAAGGCACGTACCCCATGTCCCCCTGATTTTGGACAGTCATGACGGTAAGTTTGTCGTTAAACCCTTGTGAATTTGTATTGGTTCCGATGTATTTGCTATCTCCCCTGACAAACACTGTGGGACGCGGAGCCGGAATCTAAACAGCGCTCTTTATCCAGGTACGAGCCCGGGTCGTGTACGGGTCCACGGATTCTATCGTGAGTAGAAGAAAGAGAGCAAAGCAGCGTCATATATCAGTCCGCAGCACACCCGGGTCGGGCATCAATTATTACCGGAGGATACCGCACGGCAGCGCTGATTGCCTGAGAGTACATAGCGGACCGGATATCTGGATCGATATCCGGTCCAATCCGATTTATGAATCGCATTGCGGATCGGATGAATCGAATTGCGAGAATTGGATTAGATTCATGACTCGGATTGGACGGATTTGGCTTAAGTTTCAAATAGTTTTGAAGTTTCGAAATGGATTTACATCTAGATTGGATTTAGATTCAGATAGTTTGTTAATTTAGTCGTTTTTGGGATATGGATCAGGTTTCATTTGACAATTGCAGCGTGCGACCGGATTTGCCGCGGAATCTCCGGATGCAGACCGGGTTGGGATCTGGGACTCGGTGCTGACTCGGCCGGACTTTTTCGGGAGCAGGTGGGTCGGTGCCGTGGCATGGCTGGGACTACAATATATCTCATCGCATAGGCTAATACATAGGCGCTATATAACAGAAAAACTAATGATCCCTGACACCAAAATAACTTAGTGACTGATATTGATGCATTTGGTTGCCTACATTAGCTGTCATGACAGATTTAACGGGCTTTACAGCAAGGTGAGTCTTCTATGTTAGGCAAGGTTTTAACGGGCTAATTGCAAGGTTTAATTACTGCCTCCCGTGACCATTGATTACTTGGTGAGAGTTTTCTATGCTAGCGGTCCGGGGGTATCCAGGTCATGGTTCCCTCAATGCATTCCAGAACGGCCAATTTTGTCCACGTTTTCCTCAATGCTCTCTTCAAGGTTCTGGCCATCCCAGTTCCTCCAAAAAAGTGGTGACTGGAACTTACCATGGCTTCTAGATTAAATGATAATCCTTTTGAGGTTCTTATGCCTTCGCGTATGTGTTTTTCTGCGCCGGACCCAGTGAAGGGACTTGCCGCGAACGTGTCAGGTTTGCACCGACGCCAGGGCCTTGTTGTGTTTTGAAATGCGGAAGAAGGTAGAATCTCTAGAAGGTGCGATTTATTTCAGCGTGGTGGCAGTGCAATGAAGGGAAAATATATTTTGACAGAGAAAGGAGGAGTCATTTCAGGGCTCTTGGAGACGGAACGGCTGGCTAGTACCACGAAGTCTCCTATACTGCCAAGGGGATCTCCTCATGGGTTCAAGAGAAATAACTACTCCGCTCGATTACCCGATACACCGAGAAGACAGAGAGGTCGAACTCAGCTTACCCACCACTCCCAGCCACTTCAAATCTGGGCTATGCGTGTGTTCACCTCCCGTCTGTGACGTCATAATAATTGTTGGAATTTAACGACGCACCAACTGCCAGAGTCATACGGCGTCACCAACTCTAACCCTGTTGGAAGGGATTCTGGAGATCAGATCGACTTATTCAGAGGCGTCTGTGACGTCATAAGTCCAGCTTTGGATCGACACATTCACACCGAACCACATCACTAGACACATCGGCAGCCACACGGTCGTCTGAATCGCCACGATCGTGTAAAAGATCACGCCGTGATTGCAGCGCCGGATTAAATTAGTCTCTGCTGCCCTGCTGTTATCATGTAATCCTGGCAGAGTATGTTATCATGTGATCTGTGACGTTGCATTCGCGAGCTGTTACGGGCTTATGATTGGTTCCGTCGGGAAGTGATTAGGTAGGTGTGCGGCAAGCAAAAAGTGGAGTGGGGCATGATTTTTGTATTTGTATTTATTCATTATATGAGCAACAGGATTATCCACTTACAGTAGTATGGATAAAACAATACGTGAATATTTACAAGAGATGATGAACTGTAGTCACTATACGTTAACCGCAGAAACATTAATTCAATAAACATGTAATATTAAAAGAAAAACATGATGTTATAAAACGTGACCTAAACCATGGGTTCACTAAAACGGATGATCCCTAAGATATTTATGACGGAGGATTTAAACGATGAGAACTGAGATAGGGTCGATGGTGGATACTGCTGACATGATGATTAAGCGCGAACTGCACGGATGAACATCCACATTCCTCTCTACCTCCCAAAGGAATGTGGGCATGAGTACAACATTTGATGTTATGTGTATTTTTTTTAAGAGATGAAGCTGTATTATAAAGGAGGGAGCAACTATTCATCCTGCAGCCCAATATTCCCACTTGTTCCGAAAAACTCGACCCCAACAGCGCTGAATTCCGTGTGCCTGTGCATAGGCAGATCCGGGATTTCCGTTCTGGGATGGGAGGGGGAGCATGGTCGGAAGGGAGGTTCCCTGCGGACCAGCCGGAAGCGACAAAATCTATCGCGTGGGCGCCAAATCCCTCCAATACTCGTATCCTGGAGAGAGGAGGCAGTGGAAATGACCTTCCAGGGAAGCGGCATTGTCCTTTCAGGGAGCCACCGTTACCATTTCAGAGGGTGTCGAGGTTTAATGGGGGGGGGGTGGTGCCTCCCCATGCTCTCTGGATTTGCCTATGTTCATGTGTCCCGGTAACCGATTAGAAGTCTGTAAACCGGGCTTTAATGTATTTTTGTACAACTGCTTAGTCGTGACCGGCTGGAGATGAAGAACTCAGTTGTTCTGGTTACCTGTGAAAAAGACGTCGCAGGAGTTCTGATTACCAATGATGAGGCTTTTTTACAGACCAGTTGATCTATGCAAACTTGGTGCCATATGTATCCAAGTTTATTAATAATTTTCAAGTTATTTATTTCCTCGAACACGTGTTCATTACGAATTTTATTTTAAAGTTGAAGATTCACCTCGAGCAAAAATGGGCAGCTATAGACGGCATCAAGTTTTTTATTTAGAAATCTTGTCATCTGGGTATCATTGCACAGCTGTTGTGTTCACGACGCCATTGGGAAAGCAGCTGAAGGAAATATTCAACTCCCAAATATCTTCCAGAAAGGAACCGAAAAGCGCCGAAGACATTACCTCGGTCAGATTCCGAAGATGGACGAGATATGGCTAAAATTCCAGTGATTCCTGTATGTCAAAGACACGTCACCCAGCACTGCAAATCTATATTGTCACAAAAGCAAGGCCAGTTTTGTGCAGCTGTTTTTGTTGTGGTCTCATAAAGCACTAGGTTCGGTTGTGCTAGACAGTTCCAAGAATTTTGCACCCTGTAACTATTCTACATATTTAAGTACCGCAGTATCGGTATTTTCTTTTAAAAATAAAATAGGTATGG
Source organism: Lepas anatifera (assembly GCA_034440635.1). Lineage (NCBI taxonomy): Eukaryota > Metazoa > Arthropoda > Thecostraca > Lepadidae > Lepas > Lepas anatifera. Next base: position 248,253 of record JAOTON010000214.1, read on the forward strand.
ACTCGGTGTGATTTCCTATCAGTAGGGTGACAAGCTTATGGAAGGTTAGCCTGCATTTTCATTGAATGATGGATCGTGCAGATGGATGGTCGTTCTTTAGTTCTTTTCGGTAAAGGAGAAGTATTATATTTTTCTAACCAGCTGAACTAAGTATGCACTTCAGACACTTCAGACAACAATTACACTAAGAATGACGAACTGTTAATCAATGCCATTGTAAAAAGGAACACTCAGCCACCTTACGAAGAATAAATTCCGGAGTTAACGGGATCTTTGCTGGGGAAATATCAGTTGTGGTCAATGCACTCTCAGAAACACTCAAAACTGGTGTGAGCATCAGCTTCTCAGATTAGCCGATGAGACATTGAAACCATTCCAGCCCGCTCACACAGAGACCACCGGGGTCTTCGGAATGTGGGTGGAACTTCCGGAACCAGTACCGGTCAAAACCCCTGACGTCAGTCAGTCCTGATTAATGTGGGGGAAATAACACAGCTAGTGTCTATCGGTGAAAGTGATGTGTCCTTTCCTACACCCACACACTTTTATCAAGGAGAACGAAAGCTATCGTGTTCTACGGACTCCTGTCGGAAGGAATACAGGAGCTGTAGGCAGATATAGAAGAAGCCAAGAATTAAGACAATGCTAGTCTGTGGGGTCATTCACAAGAGAAGATGATCCGGTCGATAGCAACGCAAAGTGCATCTCTCGTTGTTCGATTTGCGAACAATCATTTGCGAACAATCATTGCCAAAAAAGAGCTGTGAGCACTATTTTTGTGCACATATTGATGAACCTGCCACTACAAATGGAGACCTTCTTGTCCCTCACACACTCTGTCCCGCCAAAGAACTGGTCAGTAAACGTATTAGTTTCCGTGAGGCGGTGGAGTCCGTGAAAACCCCAAGGCCCTCTCCTGAGACACGACTGTTTACACACGCATTAGCTTCCGAGGTTTCTGGATCTTGACTGGGGTCACGTGACTCAACTCTGCCAGGAACATCCGGCTTAAGTAACAGCTTTCGCTGGAGTATACGGATAGGGCAGCATCAGTGACAGCACCGTCAATCACTCCAAAATTACTCTATAATTCCACTTAAAGACGCCGCTGCGCGTAAAACGTGTCTTTGATTAGTTCTTTTTAAGCTAAGACTAAACTTGGGAACCGCATTACTATGGATAGCGTCTGTCTAATACAACTAAATGCTTTTCTTCATAAAGTTTGCATACTGTTCTACCGTCTTCTCGCCGAAAAAGAAAATGTGTTTCTCATGCTGCTTCTGGATGAAAATTGGTGATTTTGGCCAGGCTTTTTGACACAACGTGGGCTACCCTGGCAGACTATCGGACTTAGTGTGACCATATTTCAATTGCATTCACTCGCGACTGTGTAAGACTGCTCTATGCCATCATGTATGTCGCCTAGCTGAAGCTCTGCTTACAAGAATGCGAAATTTGACGAAGAGGAAAACAGGCATCTTATATGTCATAATCTGGAGGAATATGGTAAGATAAACATGTGCAAGCAATGGAACTTTCAACCTCTCGGCGAGATTCAATTGCTGAGGGGGTGCCGGTGTCAGGTGGAATTATGTATGTACCTACGTAACCTTAACTATTGCAGCTGCAAGTAGATGCTTTAACCCTTCATTGCTTCTGATTTCCCCAGTTGATCCACACACATCACAGGATAACACAAAATACTATATTTGCTCTGGCATGTCACATAAAAATACATTATGGATATCAATACAAATACTTTCTGTATCTATTGGTCACCAGCACTCTGGCCTGTCTCTCCAGACAATGGTCACCACGGTGGCGTTGTCAACGCAGTCCTTCCACCTTACGCACAGAGAAACAACAATACATGAACTTACATCCAACAGGCATATAACAAAAATAATATATCTCACTCATGAGCGCCTCGTGATCCAACTTCGGTGGATTAAGCCGCGTGAACACATCAACAGAAACAGCATCATCATCGTCAGACAGTAATTGTATCACTGTTTCATTATACATTATTGACGGCGCTGTGCAAGATGCACTTCCGGTCATACGACTGGTCTAGGCGTGCACGTGACATATCACGCTGAGTGACCTCCACAACGCTCGCACTCATTCAATTGGAAAGTGTTCACTCCCATAAGCACAAAACTGGCATATTTGGTCTCAGAAAGGAACTGACGCTTGCTCCGCGCATGTATATCCACTGGTGAGTCTAAACTGCATTAATTTGAATTTCCATTATGCTAATTTCAGCATGAATGAATGAAGCATTGTTGTCGTAGAAAGCAAATACTTCGTCCCGCCGTAAGTGACCAGAACGATGACTTCTCACGTAAAATAAAAGCTTTAGCAGGGCGCCGCAACGTGTCGATTTTAAAAAGGGCACTTCCCGGCGAAAGCCTGTCATATATCACAAGTGATTTTGTTGAAAAGCACCAAAATTTCATCAAAATCGACAACAACACACGCGTATTATACGCTACTACCGCGTATACGGATACTGGTCCAAATATTGCTCCAGTGCCTGAGGCAGGATTCCTGTCGTTCTCGTGCTACTGCCGCTGCTGCTGGCACTGTCGTTGCCGCTGCTCTTGGCCTTGTTGAGAGCGAGTCGACAGAGATGCTGCAGGGTCGGCGCCTGCTTCAACAGCGGCTTCCTCAGCCGCATTGTCAGCGAAGGCAGACCGTCGACGGCGAACGGCCCCTTCCGGGCGTAGTGCTCCACTAACCGATTTGATATCACTGAACGTCGGCATTGCCAGGTCGGACGGGGCGTCCAGACGGAACCGACCACCAACCAGCTGAATCCGCACACTGGTCGGTCCGCGAGACGTCTGCACGCTTAACGCGAACACGAATCTCTTATGCAGAGAATCACGAGCCAGGAATGTGCCCTCGGGTGTGCCCTGCAGGCATAATTGCGCCTGCTGCCAGCTGAGTGGGCCGTAATACCACCCGCTCTCTTTGAGATAGCCGAGCGCTCGTGCCAGAACCTTCTGGTCGTCCTCCACCGGCAGCGCCGGCTCCACGGCGCATGCGGGCGAAGAGAAGGACTCGGGGCAGCGACGCGAGGAGACACGCGTAGAGTCTACGCAGCCTCGCGATAGGCCCGATCGTGTGGAGACAGGTGTGGGCTCACGCTTGGTGGTAACGCTGACCGTCAGCGAGGCGGGGCAGCCGCTGATCTGCAGCTGGATGTGGCGGCGCGGGTCGGCAGCAGCTGGCAGACCGATATCAATCATCTGCGCGGCGCCGGAAGCTGCCAGACCACCTCCGCTATGGTGAAGAGGTCTTCTCTCGGGGTCGTTGCTGCATCCCGTGTTGATGCTGACACTCAGCCGACTGCTGATAGGGTTGGAGGAGTGGTGATCTTCGCGCTTCCTCGACGACGAAGGTGAATCCCACCAGCATGCTGCTGCTGGAGGTGCAGGATCATAGTCAACATCGAAACCATCGTCGTCGGCAGGAAGTTCGAGGAGATCGTCGTCGCCGGCAGCTGGTGCCAGCCGGGGAGGAATGTGCTCCCAGAGGTACCGAGGCCTCTCCGGCTCCAGTTGGACACTAGACGACGACGACGAGGGTCCGTAATCCTCGCCCTTCCACGAAGCCGACGAAGACGATTGTCTACACCCGTAGAAATCATCGAAAGAAGTGTCTTCGCCGGCGGCGGCGGCGCCAGCCTCCGGAGAGCTCCTTCCAAGATCACTCATATCTGACGAGAATCCAGCGTGCACTGGAGTGCGCAGCATACCTTCTGCGCGTTCACCTCGCTGTACCGTGGCTCGCCCTAGCACTGTAGATCTGTGTTCCTCGCGGTCACTTTCGGGGCATGCTCGGCGAGCTCGCACACTCTCTTCTGTCGGTGCTTTCACGGCTGTGAAAGTCCCTGTCTAGTTGGCACTGATTCTATTGAGGCACTGTGTATGCCTCTCCTCGACAAATACCCGTATTCTCAGCTCTTCCACCGAGGCTGTATGATCAAACCTCTCTATATGCTGCAAATCTGGTTTATAACAAGTCGCCAGTCTGCGACCTTCCCGCACCAAGTCTCGGCTGCGACTGCCTAGCGGACGGGCGGCCGCCCCGTACCTAATCGCACTAGCCGGAGCGACCGCCCAGCCGCACCGGCCTTCGCCCGGCTTCTCAGAACTCCAGCCGACACAAGCCCGCAAACACTTCCCGGGATAGCCGGTCACGTGGTCTGTGACGTCGGCACGGCGCGCCGACGCGAAGGTGAGGGCCGGGCTGGCAGTCGGGAGGTGCGCCGCGCCGGGCGGGCGGCAACGGAGATGGCACGGCGACCCTGTAATGGTGCGCTCCGACGAGCGCCGCGGGGTGTGTGCGGTTCGAAGAAGCGGTCTTGTGAAAGAAGGCCGTGGAAATTGACACCGTGGAGATGGATGAGCTCTGGCCCAGCGTAACCCAGCGGCAGCGGGGAGGGGGCTTCTCTGAGAAAACTGTCATAGCAGAGAACTCGAGCTGCGAAGTTTCGCTTCGGGATGACTACTACTACCGGAAATGTTTGATTGGATGCTTCTGAGAGTTAAGTTTTTAATCCTACGATCGAATATTTTAACTCAGGAGCCGACCAATTCGCTGCGGTGAAATTTACCATGTGTTTGAAAGTCCCCTGTTCTCTCAATTATCAGTCTTAAAGTGATTCTAAAACCACAAATTGTAGCACCTCTGCCCTTCAACTCACATCCCTACCTGCTGCGTTAGTTCCTAGGACTGCGTAAAGTTTCTATGACTTCTTAACTTTCAGAACACAGTTGGCCTACCCTATTCGAGGGCTTGGGTCCACCCTTTTCTAGGTTAAGTCACTTGACACTCATAATGTTCTGTTCTGGGTCCAGATGGGATGACCTTCAAGAAGACCGGTCGGCTAACATGATGGCTTTTGAATTTCTGATGGGGACAGATGTAACAAAGTAATACATCATCACGTATTTGTTTAGCGCACTAAGGCAGATAGTCCGAGCATAGGTGGATCCAGGATATCCTATCAGGGGGACCACATGGTCGAAAGGGGCACCATCCGGACCAGAAGGGGCGCCAAGATCTTTCAGGGGTAGACGCTCCTTGCCCTTTTCCTGGATCCTACGAGCCAGAGCTTCTTTCGGGGAACGAAACTCTGAAACAAATCACCATCCCATGTCGTGTTGTGTCGTGAACTGTGTGAGCTCGAAGGCGTGATCAAACTCTGAGGGCTCTATGCGAAGGGATATGCACGAGGGTTCCTGGAGGCCCAACGAACCGTTCGGGGCCTCTGAGGAGGTCTTGGCGCGTTGCCGTGTCCCCTCATCGCTGCTCCAGTGCTTCGTCCTTCTCCATTGTCTTATTATATTGGTTGTACGTGATACGTGGTAGATTCTATGTCTGTTCCTGTGTCTGACTAATGTGTCTTGCATGGCCTGCAGCAACGCAGACAATTTTTTGAGCATGATCTAATTCTTGGGAAATGCTACTGGTGATTTATCGATGCAGCAGGCTGAGCGAGTCCGATGGGAGTTAGCAACAGGGGACGTAAAACCCCAGTGCTAGACACAGGCTTATTTCTGAGAGCGAGTGCTGAGTGTATTAGTCATCTCAACATAAAATATCAAAGGTCCTAGGCTCCGTGTCCTCGTGAAGTCTTTCCATATAGTCAATCTGACCTCGGTGATCATCTTCTGACTTGCGCCGTTTTTTTGCGAAGCATTCTCGCCAAGATATTATCGGAAAACCCGTCTGGGCCGTGCACCTTTTACTACCGCGTTTAAACACAGATAAGTCTTGTTGAGCCACCTTGCTCTCCACAAAACACTGCCCAAATTCCACCTGACATATCGCCCGTATTTATCCATATTAACACCATCTTAGTGAGGTAGGTAACCAAGGGCAACGGTGATGACGTCACCCGGCCAATCGGAAACACGGCATTCTGGGTAATTACTCAGTCTATACTTAGCAGGGCAGCTGGAAACATGGGCGGCTCTGACGTCCACTGCAGGTTGTGGAACAGCCGGCGACGTTGGCGGCTGGGGGACACAGCCAAGGGCGTAGCCAGGCTGGACAAGCTGGGGGGCGACATAAACAGGTCGCCGAAACATCCTATTCCCCGCTCCTGGTGCCGGGCCAACATAGATATTCAAGCGGGCCGCAGGAGTGAGGACCTCTTCATTGTCACCATGAAATTATTGAAGTCAAAAGGGGAAACATTGTCGGGGACTAGCGCTGTAACGTGCTTGTGTACAGCTGCTCCCTTTACTCCTTTGCGGATGATTCTACAGCAGGGCTGTAGTGGTTCTGGCAGGCAGCTGGCGGCTGCCTGCCCTGCGTGTCACGTGACTGGCTTCCCACTACGCCGGGGCTGGGGCAGGAATAGCAACGGCGTTTTCAGAAGGGACGCAGTTAGGTCCGCCGCGGAAGCGTTTGCAGGAGAGGCAGCTGTAAATCCGCCTCACTAAATCTAGCAACTGCGCGGGTGCACTCATCTGGAAACGGTAAGGACGCGCTCACAGCGATTCCGCCGGCAATTTCCGCTCGCACGTGGTTCTCACAATCAGCTGAGTGAGAAATCGCTACCCACAATCCGTCATCGCGCACTAAAGATTAGTCATGTGAAACAGCAAGAAATCATTGTCTCACGGAATTTCACACTAACCCATTCCACTTTTGCCACCTAAAACCAAAAACTGATGCTACTGAAAAGCTTATTTAATGAGTTCATGCGCATTATTTATTATTATATATTATACCATTTTAGAAAGCTTATACACAAGACTTGATCCTACACAATTTGGGGAGACGTTATCGATGCGTAGGGAGGATCCGAGCGCGAGCCGTGGACAGAAAACCGGTGCAGGTCAAGCGATGTTTTCACCAGGTATTCTTATAGCACTCGCGTGCGGTTTGTCGCACGCGGAAACGCTCTGAAAGGGCGTTTTTGTATTTGACAGGTTTCCGTACAGGTGTAGGCATACGGAATTTAGTAGAAGACTTGTGGCTTTTCAACGCACTGGCTGCTACGGTCTTATGGTATAGCCAACTCTCACCGTGTCGGGAGGGTATTGTGAGAATCAGAAACACTGGAGCAGAATACCTGACCGGGATTTGAGCCGGGGTCAGCGCAATGAAAATTAAATGCGCTTTCCCGACGCTATCACACACCCCTGGGAAACTTGTAATGTCATACTGCCATACTGCTCGTGGTCGACTTTGTAAGGTAAATGCAAAACATGCAGTTGTCTTAATCGACAATACCATTTACACCCATCTACCTTTCATGCCTCTCCTCCGAGTTATACTGTGGTGGACAATGCATGCAGAAATTAATTAAGATAAGGTTTCAAGCTTCCAGTGTATCGTGCAGGTTATAGAACTGGGTGTAAAGATGAGAGAAACTCCCCCAAATCGCTGTGTGCAGTCACGAGCGGGATACCGCCATTGGAGGGTCAGGAACCCCTTTCCCCTATTTAGTTTCTTTCCAAATATGTGACTTCAGCCCGATTGGTCAAAAACCTAACAGTCTTATAGGAAGCAGGAGCGAAAAACAGCAAGAAGCACATGTCTGAAGGTTTTTGCCTTTGGAGTTGGCCGCTTTCTATGAGTAAGGAGATAAAGTTTCACTGAGAACTGTCGTCTTTGCCCACTCTTTGACTGCTAACCACACTTTTGGTTGTGGCTAGAGGCAGTAAAATACTGCCAACATCTTAAGCTGGGGAGAATCCTGATAACCAGGAGGTTTGAAATTTTCAGGACTGACTGGTACACGTTGAGGCGCAAATAGGGTCTCAATTTATTGTGGTACGACAATCTGGTACGTAGACCACCCATTCTGTGCTTTGGGTATATCCATATACTCTCTTGTAAGACCTCACAGACTCTTCTTAGGGGAAACTTCAGTATCTGGGGAAATATTTATTTCCGTTGGTAACAATATTTTCGTTTTCTGACCTTTGTCATGACCTAAAAAGTGAGAGTCGGATGCTTTACCAGACTTTCCACATAATCCCCAAACCATTCCATTGCACCAGCACTGCATAGATATAGGGTGTGGTTGGACTTTCTTCCCGGATGATTTTATCTGCATACCTTTGGTACCTAGCCTGACCAGCCCGTCATGAGATCAGCATGTATTTTCTGCATGAACAGTGATGGGCGAGGGTCGGGGAGGCTTGGAGAGGTCAGACCCCGTCTTGGTTTTTAACCTCCCGAAGAGTTTGTGATACCGCGTCAGCATCTACCTGTTCAGGACACGGCCAGTGGCGGATCCAGGGGGGGGGTAAAAAGGCATTTGCCCCCAAACGGAAAAGCTCGGGGCAAAACTATGTTTTTGCCCCCAAGCGATCGACCTCCTTTTTCCCCGACTGCTTTTTAGTTTCTAAGCAAGATTTTGGTGCTTGAACTCTCAACTTCAAACAGAACCAGTTAAGTTCAGTGTAAATAATGGGGCTTGGATAGGAGACAAGCAGCTCGAGCCTACATTTCGCACCCTGTGACATTTTTTTGACTTTTTGCCTCAAGTACCAAAAATTTTCCGGCAGCTCATATTTGAGCACAATTTTTCACTGCGTGACTTTTTTTTGCTTTTCGGCTTTGGTTTTCCCTCCCAAACCGCCCGGCTAGATCCGCTACTGTACGCGATGTCTCTAACTTTGATCGAGAAGATATCGTCCTGCAGTCAGAATAATGCTCAGGGTATGTAGAACAGATACTTTTGAGTACTTCCTTAAAAACAATCTAAATCCGATAGACCAGAGTGACTTAGGCGTGAAAAATTAATCAGGCGATCATTTGCCGTCGACTGATTCCATGCCGGTATCTTGAGGTGTTACCACTCCCTATGATGTTTGAAACAACGCAATATGTGCGAATTATTGCCACCGTATTAATGTGGGAAAGCAAAATGTCGAATCCAGTTGCCTGCACAACTAGCCCGATCTTCTTATATACTGCTGAATATATGAAAAAGAAAGTCAATGTATAATCTAAACTCATATTCAAATTGCCCAAACGTCTGCGTTTTAGTAAGAATTTTATCAGCAAGACTATTTACTAAACGCAGTTTACTAAAACACACAGGACTCACAGAAACCACCCGCGTGTCCGATCAAACCCTTCCTCGGTTTTCCGTGGATGATTCCGAGCTAATTTGAATGAAGACTCGTCGTTTTGCGTACCCGTTAGGCATTCAATGTGACAACTTATGGTAAAAATTGTATGATTTCCGGTGAAGTCAACACATTATAATGTTTAGCTCTTTGACGCTTGGTAGAATCTACCAATATTTCTGCCAACCGAAGCTGGAAAGGTACGTGAGAATTTGTCGACAAATAGGATTGGCAGATTCGGTCAGCTGATTCTTCTAATGTTGATTGGGCCTTTAGCCGATTTTAAACATTTGAAACGAAACTTACAAATTCGGGCGCAACTCTATACTAGCTAACTAAAGGGTGCAAACTGGCATCATACAACAACTACATTAAATTTTAAACATCATTTTAAATCTCTTGGGAAATAAATCCTAGAATACCAATCGTTTTGAGGTCAGGCCAACAACGACGTTACCAAAATCCACCAAGGATCTCACTTTTCGAATTCGTTTCTGTCTTAAACTTATTAGCAAAACTAAATACAACAATGATTTTTATATCATAGTGAAGGGCTTGATCTAAGAATTCGAATAATATGTTGCCATTAAATTTTATTATTTTATCTTTGCCCAAAGTATAGGTCACTATATGACCTAAAACAGAGCATATTACTTATCAGTTGAGTCATCGGGCCCTGACAAATACATTGTGTTCTTTAGCTTTGGTCTAGGTCTTATGATGCCAGAATTTTAACAGGTTTCCTAAACCAGCTTAGGTTTGACCCAATTAGATCCCCTGTGACGTCAAAGTTCAAAAGATTCGGCTCAAACTCACTTCAATAGTTGAAGACGGCAGCATGCTGGACTAGGAGGGAATGGGTCCGATCAGACCCCCAGGTAGTGGTGGTTATGGAAAGGGCCCTGGCGATGGTGGGTTGAAAAGGAGCAAGTAATGCGGAAAATACAATCAAACAGCAAGAATATGCCTTCAGGCAAAGAACAGAGGTACCCACCAGGTGGAATTTTACGTAAATAGTGACGAGTTCTCAATGTCTTTACCCGGGATAACGGCGACGGAACAAAAAAGGCACTGGTTTACTACCCAGCTTTATCCATGAAAGCCTATTTCTGATGACATCTGCTCTGCCAGCACAAAAACTGGAAATTATTCCTGCAATGTTGCTCCCGGAACAAAGCTTCTTCACCACACTCCTGCAACAATCATGAATAAACCAAGCTGGGATTTGTGCAGAAGCGTTCTGAATATCCCAGTGGCGATGTGCGGCTCTCCTGAACGGAGGTGCTGACGCAACTTGTGCCCGTGCCGGCCCGTCAGCGGAGCTAGCTTACCAGAATCGCGCTGCCCCTGTGATTCCTAGTACCAGTGTTCGCAGTATAGGAGCATGCCGCCACCATCGCGGGACTAACGGCGGCAGCGGCTGGATTTTGCGGTGGGGAAAGTGGCACAAAGGCTGGAAATGTGTCGCCGGGGAGGTCGCCGGCTGGTGTGCGGCGGCGAGGTCATAATGTCCAGTATTGTGTGCCGCCGCGAGAGGGAGTACCGCAGAGGTGAGACAGGACAGTGCGCACTGCGCACCGTTTCTCGGTACAGTGTGCCGTTCATGTCAGAGTCGGCCTTTGTGCCGAGTTTCACAAGGTGGATGCCAATTGGAGTTGCTGAAGCTACGGCCAGGACCGCTTTTTTAATCCTAAATAGGGAGGGCTCAACTCAGTATGGCGGCTAATTGCACTGGCTTACTTCATTCATTGTTGTGTGTACCTGCAAAACATTCACAGCAATACACCTTGCATGAAACATCACGCAAAAATGCACGTGAAACAAACCACCCAACACTCTTATAATTGTGTCAAAAAGAGTTTAACTTCACCTGTAAGAGGTTTATACTGCCACACGCAGCAATTGAGGCACCAAAGCAACACAGCAACGTGCAAAATCACTCTGTAGAAATAATTGCAATAACAAAATGTGGACTGCTTCCATATTTATAGATCCGTTGTACTGTCACTGTATCATTGGCGGAGACAGAAGTGACGGTATCGTTTTCCTTCTATGGGCGTTGTGATTGTTTATTTGTTTATCCCCAAGGTCAGAAGCAGAGCAAATCAATCTCCAAATGATGAAACTTTGCTGTCTAATGTTGCATCTTAATATTAGCACAGCCCTGGTAATACAGAATCGTTCTTCGCTCATAGATGGTAGATAATTTGTGACCTACAAAGTTTGAACACGGCTTTTCTTCAGCTTCACAAAAAGGTAGGAAATCAGATACCTAACCAAGCTCGAAATATTCTGTTTTGTTTGTGCTGATTTCCCTCTAATGCACCTACATAGCCGAAGTGGTGTCTATTCTGTTGCACCTATTTGTGTTTTCCTGATTTTTTCCTTTCGTGACACTGTTTGGCACGACTTAAACACAGCACCTTAAAAGAGAGAGAGAGAGGGGGAGGAGAGGGAAAAGGAGAGAGAGGGGGAGGGCAAAAAAAACATTCAAAATCCTGATTTTTTAGAAAGATAAATCTGCCAGTTAGGGCTATGTTTTTTGGGCGGGGGGGTTTATATTGATCACGAACGGATGAGCTCACTGCATCATCGAGTCAATGGAAATCAGCGTGCTGTGCTGCATCGCATGGACCCCATCCGATTTTTTAGTGACAACCTGGCTGGGCCCATAGCTCCAATGCCAACAAACAAGCTTCGACAGTTATGTCTCAGGCTAATGAGCTCCGAGTTTTATGAAGTCCGGACTGCTTGGTCCTTTGTGTGCTAAAGAGTACCATTGGCACACAAAAGCAAACTGCTGCAGTTTCAACGCTATTGGACTTCACACTACTTGCAAGGCGCATTGCAGACAGTTCTAGGTAACTTGCTTCACGACCCCACAACACAATTCCACAGTGGGATTTGTTCACGGTAGCAGTGGGTCCGCGGGGTCGCTTCGCTTCCCAGCTGTTGCGACATTCTCAGTAGGTCGGTGAGCGGAACGGCGACCGCAGTTTAAAAACAAGGATGTCACCGGTGCAACACTGCTGATGGCATAATAATGACCGTTTCTAAGCTCCTTCACATGTTTATTTGTTTGCAGTGTTGCCTATCCACCCACCGATCTATTCGTTATTTATCTATCCATATGCTTGTTTGTTTAGCTGTCCACTTTGTATTTTTTTATTCATCCAGCCATCTGTTTATTCGTGCATTTTCATCCAACTATTTGTGCATACCTCAATTCATAGAACAATTAACCGACCCGTCATTTATTCATTCATTAATTCAATTTACGAGTTGCAGCCTCCGTAACGCTGTGCTACTTTAGTCATAAGACACTTGTTAACACAGGAACCCCTGTAAATATTGCAAGCCTTCGTCCCTACCGTGAAGTGTACCCCGCGCATAAGACATCCCTTCTGCGTAGTTCGGTGTCACCATGGAAGTAATTGCCCGTATAGTGAAAGAGAAATCGGCCTCCTGTATTTCGCCGTAGCCTGGTGCGCCGTGAGGAAATTAAACGACGTGTAATGACTCGACATCAGCAGAAATCCTTGTGTTTCACATCACCTTGTTTCCTAGCAAACTGTCACGGTTGATGCGCGTGCAGTGGTGAAAGATGATGAAAGCGTTACTGAATGTCGCAGAAGGGCGACTGTTGCTGCTTAGGTTGTAGCGAACTAGTTTTTCAGGTGGATACTTTCCATTTCACAACATTGGTTTTGCTTTCGGATGTATATATGCCTTTTGCAGTGCTTATTGTGAGAAAAGCGTTTTCATTTAATAGTAAGCATTATCTTTATCAGTTTCTCGCTCACTTTCACACCTTGGTTCTCGAAACAAGGTCGTTAGACGCGATCCAGTTGGTTTCATCATCGACTCTGAGATCTGGTTCTACGGATTAACATGGCGTTTAATTCCCTGCCTTGGAACGGTCTCCCGTTTTCCACCTTGCTCGCTGGAGGCGCTGAACTGTTGGTTAAAGGGAATGCGATACTTTTATAAACTATTTGAACTAAGATAGCTCGGAGCCAGACCATACCGTAAATCCCATTCCTTAGCCTTCCATTTGTTCTAGATTCCACCATTTGCAGAGAAATAGAACGTGTTGAAAGGATGTGAAAATCCATCCCCACCGGTCGCGCGCTAGCTTAAGTTATCACCGAACGGCTGCGTGAGGCGTGTTAAGGAAGAGGAGGTCACTGGGTCTGAGAGTTAGTATGTTTTTAGCTCTTTTGGCTGTTTTTTATATGCTCGTATGTGTGTTCAAGTGTTTGGTTATGGACATTTTTAACGGTCTGCCAACTGTCAGTAGAGAATATGCATGTGGGGATCATTATAAATACCTGAATAAATAGATGGATAAACTTTATACTCCATTCCTCTAGACTTTGCTTTTCTTATCCTTACCGCCCCCCATAAGTTTGGATTTATATCTCTTTGGGAGTACCCGGCCATCCCCCTTGAAATGTTGATACTGAGTTGAGATAGGCATCCTTTAAATCTCCGTGTTTTACATTTTATAGACTTTGGAATTGTATTAGACATCTGATCAGGTCTGTGGGAAGGCTAGACCACGCTCTGTAGAATACTATCACCACTTTATGTGGTGGTTATTGATAGCGTAACGGTTTGGGTGATATTGTACCGCCTTACCAATTGAGCCGCCCCGGTAGCTCAGTTGGTTGAGCGTTGGGTTCCGGTCCGCTGCTCAGTAACATGCAGTGGTACTCTGTGTCCATTTCCAGGATTGGGATCGGTTCCCCTGAGACGCCCCGGCGCTCAATATTTACCGGACGTAGGCCGGCTGGCAACTGCCTGGTGAGAGGGTGACCTGAGCGGGACGGCCGTCCCTGTGCTTTGTGGGACGTAAAATTTTGGCTTCTAAATTAACCTACCACTGTAAGAGTTACTTATTCGGTTCGTGGGGTCGGGGTCTCCCTGACAAGCCCCTTGATCATTCTAGTAAGGCTCCGACTCCAAATACCGAGTTTGCAACAACTGAAGTTATAAAACCTTTTTATAAGTATGTTTGCCCTCAATCATTAAAAAAATCCACGTCATTGCCTTCCTTCTTCTTCAGTCATCTTATTCTCATGACAGCCACACTTTAAAAGTTACTTCAAAAGTGTGGAAGTTTTTTTAATACATTAATGAATTGTTCAATCTGTGGATTGACCTAACCAAAAAATACCTATGCTCAAGGATACCATGTCCTTTGCGTTTTTTTCACTGATTTGGCGCTTGAATTTACTCAGAACAAAGCATCGTTATTCTGAGGACAACAAAGGACTTTAAACAAAGGGACTTCAAAGGAATATTCAGCGACGCACTGTATGCACACCAGGGCAGTAGGTCGACGCCAGAAGCGTCGCCACGTCGAATGTGCTGCGTTTCGGGTGAAAAAGCACGTTCAGAGCGGTGTCGTCGACGCAGTGATGTTGTCATTCTCCTGCTTATACACGTGTAAGTGGCATACCGGCGATTCAGCGGCATAATACAATCACTTCGGCTTAACAGTATTGGTTGGGAAGCTCACAAGCAGTGCTTTTTCTGAGCCCGGGAATTCCATATAAGCCTTGGATTTTTTTAACTTATTCAGGCTATTTTTTGGTCCTCACTTGTATAAATATCTTAGGATTGAAGCCTTGAAAAACTACTTTTCGTTGCTGGTGATATAATCCTGTCATCAGGATTCAGCAGTCCTGACAGTCAGACACTGAAATGATCAGCATGATTGTATGTGACAGAAAAATAATAGATAACAAGGGACATGCGCAGCGGAGGTCGAGAAGTGGCCCCAGATGTCCTCTCAGAGGTCACAGGTAAAAAGTGCAACATGAACCTGGAAAGGGGCCCAGGATACTACACTTTGTAGAATATGAAGGTATCCTCAGCCGTAACTACAGATCTACAGCCCAACTGCTGTTTTCTCCATGCATTTCAAATGGAGAGGTCATGATCCTTATCTGACCCTAGGTCATCGATATGAAAAATCCCGAAATTTATTTTCGTAGCACGTGGTGGGGCTATTATGTAGTAAAAGTTTCAATCCGATAGACTCACCTCTTTCTTACTTATGCCACCTTAACCCTTGCCCCGGTGGCGGGTAGGGGTCACCTTCGGCCTGGTGGGGGGCTAAAAAGACCCCTACGATTCCAAAAACTAAGAGAGCTAGAACAAAGCGCAAAAGGGCAATCAAAAGCTCTTCAAAAATAATATCGAAAATATTTCACTCATTTTTCTTGTCAGGTCAATATCAAGGTCACCAGAGATCAAAATAGGTCAAAATCGCTAATATGAGGTGTACTCAGCAAACCTCATATATCTCAGAAATTATGATAGCTAGAAACATTTTTTAACACCTTTCGAAAGCTCTTGGGCTGTTCTTTCATTAAAGTGTTATTCATTTTTGTGTCAGGTCAAAGCCTAGGGAGCTACAGGTCACTAAATGTTGGGAATATTCTTGGGAATGTCCATAGCCACCCATGCATAAGGGCGTTTCCTTTTTCGCTAATAAATTCCAAACCAAGCAAGATGCAGTCATAGCTGATGCACCATTGCAATCTTCTCGTCAATACGGATCGAATGCTATGCCAGGTCAAATTTGAAAATTTGACCTGACCCAGGTCAACGGTCTGACCCAACTTGACCTGGTACAGTCATAATGCATATCGTTTGACTTGCAGTGACTATACAAACACTTTGGTGATAAAATACAAGTTTTGTGTATTTTATTCAAAATTTATAGAGTAAAAGACCAAAAAATGTTTATTTGGCTTAAGGTGACCTTTCAAAGGTCACAAGCCAAATTGTTTGGCATCAACTTCAGAAATGAGGTAAGAGTAAGCTGTAACCGATGTTTGAAGTTGATTCCATCCATACTTACTGAGAAAAGCTCATTTTGTGATTTTCCTCATGTATTTACAATGGCGAGGTCATGCTCTTCACATGACCTTAGGTCACCAATATAAAAATCCCGGAACATATATTTTAGCTCCTGGTGGGCCCAATATGTGTTATGAGTTTCAACTTGATCAATTAACCCGCCTTTCAGTTATGCTGTCCTAAGCATTATTTGAGGTGAGGTCACTTCACCTGGCCTGGTGACCTGACCTGATATGACCTTGAGCTAAAATTTTCAGGAAAGATGTAAAAATGATGAAGGAGCATCTAGACCAAGTTTGGCGGCGCTACGCGCCTCCGTTTTTTGTCACTTCGGAAAAACCCAAGAGGGGTCTAAAAAGACCCCCACCCGGGCGAAGGTTAAACATTTTGGGAGATGAGTTTATTTGGCCTGCACTGATGACCTGACCTAAAATGACCCAACCTTGAAATTTTGGGGAAAGTTGTGGAATCTATCAAGGCCAAGGTGTGCCTAGTACGGTGGAGCTTTGCGCCGCCGTTTTTTTGTACCGCCGGAAAAACCCGAGGTGGGTGTTAAAACACCCCCACCGGGGCGAGGGTTAAGTTTCCATCAAAAGCAATTAAATAGCGTTTCATTAAAACATAACACTGTTTCTAAAACCCCTAACGCTGAAAACATGATAAAACAATGCACTTTGAAGACTAGGTGCACAAAAAAGTAAGAGCCGAAACAGTCAAATTTTTATCACTCTCTCATGCCATTAAACGAAACATATTTATTTGCAAAAATTACGTGTCCAACTACATTAAGTACCAAGGAAAACGAACAGAGAGCTGAAGGGTGGGGAAACATGGTAAGAGGAAGGGGAAACATGGACCGAGGCACCTGCTCCAGAAATGAGGAGCTTGACAATTAATAATGCACGTGCCATCATTTCAGTTGCATCCATACAAATAATGTACAGCATGCATAAATACAGTTCGCTTTACGTAGAACTACCTGTGAACTTTCTTCATAGAAGAGCTTTCACTGAGAAATGAGCCAAAAGGCAAAGTCTAAAGGACACTGATGATACAATTCTGGGTGCAAATCAGAAGATGCAGTTGAACACGATCGGTATAGTAACAATAGAAGCCTGGGCTAATCCGACTTTAGGAATGTTTCAGAGGCTTTGGATACCCGGGAAAAGAAGGCAAAGCTGTGCCATAGGTTGTGGTGCTCCCTGAAAATTCACAGTTCTTGGATAGATCTAGTCGAAAATTGGCGAAGACAACAGGTAATCAAATTATTCAGAATATATTCGAAAACAGTGATTATTTCCATTTTCCATCCCTGAGCACTTTTTGGAGATCTGTCACATGATCTAAAAAACGAATACATGCCTCGCTTAGCTAGTCACGTGATCTAAGAAAACGGATACCTGCCTCGCTTAGTCAGTAATTATGTGCAGTTATTGCCTCTCTATCTGGGTCAGTTCTTCTAAGTGCTGAAAGGCATAGACAGCAAGCTGCATAAAATGAACCAGCCATCCCAAAGCTATCATTATCGCCGGCACGATGCGAAATTGAGCCTGACTGCATGGATTTCCTCGAAGGCTGATTCGCCCCTCACACCGGAGCGCGGTGCCTGGAAGGGAGAGAGGGTCAGCCCGTGGACCTGGGTTGATAGTAGTCGGTTCCTGGAAGCGCTGTTCAACTGCGTGGTGGGCTGACGGGACGGCATTTTTAGCACGCTGATGTCGCGACAATGGATGCGGTCTGTAAGTTTGCCATGGGTCTGGTTGTCAATTGTATGATGTTGGCTCGGTTGGTGGAGTGTCTGTCTGCTGATCGGAAGGTCTCCGGTTCAAATTCAGACTGGTTTGCTAGATAGGTGTATTCTTATCACTAAATTCCTCTAAAGAGGGTTGAGTGGGAAAAACGGGATAGCATGAGAAGGCTGTGCATAGTTAGATGACCTGATATATGATAACACTTTTCGCGCATTGATTCAAAACGTTGGGATATAGCTATAAAATACCTTTACCCCAGTGTGCAACGTCGAATGACGCACTCTTTGTTGTGCCGTTTTGAATACATATTCCACTGAAAAAATGTTTATTGTTAGAGCAAATAAAAGCTGGCGGAAAGTTTTGCAGCCAAAGCGGAGTGTGCCTTTTCCAAAACGTCGATGCGCGATCCTTGACCAAAGATCGCGCATACCACTATCAGCGAGCCAAATCTGCTGCCGTGTCTGGACGATAACAATAAGAGCAAGGTTCTGTGATGCATGTGCCAGCCTCGAGGAAAGTTCAATCAAAGGACGGTCCATTTATGGACTCTGCACCTTTCAGGCTGGAAGTCTGATACTCATGCTCATGCTTGTATTTCACGGACAATCATGAACACATATAAAGACACAGTGCAGCCCCAATTGGTGCAAAAGCGCCTGGGCGCTTGAATCGAGGCAACTCTCGGGGAGTAGCATTTATCCACCCGACCCCCACATGGGTCCTCAGTGACTTGTCTGGGACTACGCTAGGAGAAGGAGGGAGCGAAGCCTCAGAATATAGCACCTGGAGGGAGAGGGGAGCATTCGTTTATTACGAGGGGTACCCTCCCGGATTTAGGTGCTTTTAGAGGGCCGTGCTCCTAAAGTATGAAGGGAAATTTCCGACAAATAGCATTATAAGGTAAAAACGGAAGTCTGGATGCCCGATGTTGATAGGGAAACATCGCCTTACCTGACCTAAGGGGGATGGACAACTACCCCCTTCGTCTTCTCCAAGATCAAGATACAGATACAAATTTGTTCGAATAGGATCCATACCAGACATTGTTTTTATCCCATTCACGTCAGTTATTAAAAAGTAAACAAACAGCTTAAATTCGACAGACACACGCACACAACCACTCATAAAATTTGCAGTGATGGGAAGCTTAACAACTTTAGAGCAAAAGCCAGTTATCAAAACTAGACCGATAAGATAACGCAAAAAACAGGAAATGTAGAAAATAACATAAAAAACAAA
This sequence comes from Lepas anatifera, assembly GCA_034440635.1. Taxonomy (NCBI): domain Eukaryota; kingdom Metazoa; phylum Arthropoda; class Thecostraca; family Lepadidae; genus Lepas; species Lepas anatifera. Next base: position 267,223 of record JAOTON010000214.1, read on the forward strand.
GCCTAAAAATTGAGTTCCCTTGAAACAGCCGCGATACCCGTCTCTTTATGTCCCTGCCGTATCTTCAGCATATTGATATTGTTCACTTCTCTCGGTGTAGCTAACTTTATCTTAGTTGCATAACACCCGGGGTGCACGCCTATTTGAAGAGCGTGTGCTTGATATCCTTTGCGGAATTTTGCGAGCCTAATGCGTGACGTGAATAATCGTGGGGAATTTTTGTACGGAACACAGTAAAATTGTTAAAGCGACAGCACGTAACGAAGATCTTGATCAGTCGATGTGCAGTCGTGAAAAATGAGAGTTTATTGGTAGGGGTTGCTTTTGGATGTAGTAAAGAGCTGGTTTGGAAAAAACACATCTTGAAACACATCTTGAATCAGATAACTACTCTCTGCAGGATGGTTAGTGAGTTAAAAGATCATGTAATTATGCGATAATCGGTCATTGGTAGGTCGCACGCTTCACAAAAATACATCGGCGTAGGCTATTCCCTCTTGTAGCCAAATCCTGGTACGGTATCGGCTTAAGTTCTTGGAAGGCCTGCCGTAGATAGGGTTCCATAAACCGTAGAGTGTAGTGGGAATGAGTTCTTGTAGAAGTTATTTCAGACACCAGTCGTATTTCGGTTATATTTTCGTAGCTTTCGAGGGTCATTCGACTATCTTCGTCAGCGGAAAGATTGCTTATCCAGCGCCTAATTCAATACTATACAAGCTTGAAAAACATCGCAACACACGCGTGCTAAAACCTAACATTCTACTTGCTATTTCTTGCCCAAGAATAAGCAATATACAAGTTCAACACTTTAATTAAGTGAGTTAAGCATCACAGAGGCAAATACAGTGCACACACGGGAAGGTTACAGTCTAGGTATACCTGACGAACATGCAGCATTGAGATACTTTTTATTTGTTATTGTTCTGCTACTATTATTATCATTGTTACTACCATTATCATTATTATTCATTATTATTATCATTCTTTACTTTTTATGAAGAGCGAAGAACCTGGTAAATTTCTGGCATTGGAATGCCTGAGTTTGTATTTAGTAGTTGGTTTTGTTGTGTTTTTGCGATGAAGATGCCTTCTTTTATTTTTCTTTTTCTCCAATGGTTTTCATACGCTAGGATTTTGACGTCATCCCATTTAATGTTGTGTCCGGTGTCTAGAATGTGTTTGGCCAGTCCAGACTGGTTGTGGTCCTCGTTTTCTATAGGTCTCTTTTATGTTCTTGTTGTCGCGTTTTTATGGTCCTACAGGTTTCCCCTATGTATGTTTTTCCGCATTGACATGTGTACTGGTAGACTACTTCTTTGTTTTGGTGTTTGTGTCTTTTGTCCTTTGGCTTTACTAGTATATTTTGTAGGTTTGTTGCCGGTTTGGTTTGTGTTTTTGCGTATGGTCCGAGGTATTTCAGAACGTATCGTGCGTTTAATAAAACCATACGCAAAAACACAAACCAAACCGGCAACAAACCTAAAAAAATATACTAGTAAAGCCAAAGGACAAAAGACACAAACACCAGAACAAAGAAGTAGTCTACCAGTACACATGTCAATGCGGAAAAACATACATAGGGGAAACCTGTAGGACCATAAAAGCGCGACAACAAGAACATAAAAGACCTATAGAAAACGAGGACCACAACCAGTCTGGACTGGCCAAACACATTCTAGACACCGGACACAACATTAAATGGGATGACGTCAAAATCCTAGCGTATGAAAACCATTGGAGAAAATAAAAATAAAAGAAGGCATCTTCATCGCAAAAACACAACAAAACCAACTACTAAATACAAACTCAGGCATTCCATTGCCAGAAATTTACCAGGTTCTTTGCTCTTCATAAAAAAGTAAAGAATGATAATAATAATGAATAATAATGATAATGGTAGTAACAATGATAATAATAGTAGCAGAACAATAACGAATAAAAAGTATCTCAATGCTGCATGTTCGTCAGGTATACCTAGACTGCAACCTTCCCGTGTGTGCACTGTATTTGCCTCTGTGATGCTTAACTCACTTAATTAAAGTGTTGAACTTGTATATTACTTATTCTTGGGCAAGAAATAGCAAGTAGAATGTTAGGTTTTAGCACGCGTGTGTTGCGATGTTTTTCAAACTTGTATAGTATTGAATTAGGCGCTGGCTAAGCAATCTTTTCGCTGACGAAGATAGTCGAATGACCCTCGAAAGCTACGAAAATATAACCGAAATACGACTGGTGTCTGAAATAACTTCTACAAGAACTGAATATGTCCCAGTCAAACACCATTTACCGCAACATACGTAGTGGGAATGACCTAGGCCCTTAAAAGGAATGTGACACCTTCACAACGTGATTTTAACTGAGATAGCCAAGTTGTAAAGCAGGTCGGTAAACCCGGTACTCCATATTTCATTTGTCTTGGAACTCGATATTTCCGTAGAAAAAAGCTAAAACCTACCTGACACCAGCCCCCCTCAGCCCCCGTCGCCGGTGACCATTGTTGTGAGCTACTGGTGTGACGACATATGCTGACGTCACGATGGGCATGAGCCAATCGAAGCCCTTGAAGCGTTTCAAGTATGGTAGTGGTTGCCAGGTCGTGACATCATCCACAGGCTGATATTTATTTCTTTTTCTAGAGGAGTATTTTTAAAAACCAAATATTGAGCTTATTGTACATTTTTCAGAGAAATCATTAGTGGTTTCATTATTTTTTACTAAAAGTAAGCCTAATTACACTAAATTCCAGGATTCGACCAAGGTGCCACATTCCCTTTAAAGGGAATGTGGCACCTTCATAATGTAATTTTAACTGAGATAGCCAAGTTGTAAAGCAAGTCGGAAAACCCGGTACTCAATATATAATTTGTCTTGGAACTCGAGATTTCCGTAGAAAAAAACTAAATCCCACCTGCGATGTACCACTCATGTACCCTTAGCAGCAGGCCACAGTTGTCATGGCTGTTGGTGTTACGACATATGCTGACCTTACGATGAGAATCAGCCAATAGAAGCCCTTGAAGCGTTTCGAGTATGGTAATGGTTGCCAGATCATGACATCATCCACAGGCAGATATTTGTTTCTTTTCCTTGAAGAGTAATTTAAAAATCAAAATATTGAGCTTATTGTACATTTTTCAGAGAAATCATGAGAGGTTTCATTATTTTCGGCTAAAAGTACGCCTAATTACACTAAATTCCAGGATTCGACCAAGGTGTCACATTCCCTTTAAAATATGATAAAACAGAAAACAGCAAAACCGCTAAAAGAACTAAAACCCACCTGTCGGCAAAAAAGACCAAAAAAGCTAAAATCTAAAATCATTCTGACATCATTCAAGCTACAATTCAAAAATGTTTATAGATTTTACTTTTTTTGCCTTTTTGCCGACGGGTGGGCTTTAGGTCTTTTAGCGCTTTTACTGTCTTCTGTTTTATCATCTTTCTAGAGGCCTAGGTCATTCCCACAACACTCTACGGTAGTGGTTTAGATGAAAATGGGTCACACAACATAAAAAGAAGCCCAGTAGCTTCGTAGAGGGTGAAACTGGCATGTACTTCACCATTGCTTCTAAATTTCCCTGAAGCCACTGACTTTTTTGGTCCTTGACACAGCCTCTGAACGTACTCCGATGTCTGCGAAAGAGGGCAGAGGTCATCATCCACCCCAGTGGGCCTCTGAGCCTTCTTTGCCCTAGTTTGCAAACACCCCATTGATCTCGACTCCTATTCGGGATAGCGAAATAATTTGAATGCTGGTGGATAGCTCATAAGAAATAATTAAGAAACTGAATTTTTCACTTTTTGGCTCCGATCAACATTTAGGTCTTGACAGGTCTGACTAGATTCAGTTGGAGTAATTTTTTGGCACTATTTACTTCGCTTCGTTACTGCGAATCAGATGATGCATGGTATGGCCATATTAGGTAAAAACCTACCTGACCTACTGACTAGTCAAGGTCATAGTCTGAATAACGTGGTAAGTATGCGTATCATTTACTCGCAGTGATAATCCAAAGGTGATAGTTTCTTTATCATTATGTCTTGCAAAGCTACTGAGCCAAGGCTGATACCTTTCTTAAATAGTGCCAGCTGAGGTCCCCCTCAGAGGTCACACAGGTTACACAGGTTCACACAGGTCACACGGGTCACACACACAGGCCAGAGATCTCCAGGCTTGCAGCATGACCCTGGAGAGTGGTCCAGGCTACTGCGAATTTGATAATAGGAAGGCTTTCTAAGCTGTATCTACTAAAATACAAGTAGAACCATTTTTTTGGCCGACTCCTGTTTTCCCATGCATTTCTAAGGGATATTTCATGACCTGTACCTGACTCTACTGACTCTAGTTCATCAATACAAATATCCCATTACCACAATTTACCTTACTTGTTGAGCCCAATATGTGATATAATATCAGATCGATAGATAAAACCTGCTTTCACTGATACCACTTGCAAAATTTTTAGAGGTGAGGTCAGTTCACCGAATCTGGTGATCTGAGCTTAGATGACCCAAACTTGATATTTTCAAAAAAATTGCGGTATCGATCAAGGATAAGATGGACAAAGTACGCTGACGATGTGCACTGTACTTGAGGAGATTTGGAGGACGTTTCGACATTTCGTCTGTGGATTACCAACGGAATATCAAAATTTCCTCCAAATGCCTTGTTGCCTGTCCTGTTTCTTCATAAATGTCCTTGAGTGCCTTTCAAACGATGCCAGTGAAACGAATTAATATCCAGGGATATAATACGCTGTTCATTACTGGTTTTAAATTGCGCATGTAAGTGGACTCAGCAATTTTTAGATCCCTGTTATTCTTGGCGCTGGTGGGAATTTCAATGGTAAATTAACGTTGGTATCTTTGGTTTTCATGACTGCGAGAAAATTTAGCATGCATTCTCCTGAGGGTACGTCAAGACTTCGAAGACGGGCATTACTCAAGTGTTCACTAAACTTCCCGTTACAGAACGTAAACTTCGCAGCTATATAATTGTGACGACTGAACGATTTGATTCACAGATCTGCTTCGCTGATCATATGTGAAAAGCAAGCGAATGTATGTGTCGTATTTTATCTGTTAAGCGTTATGCTATGGTCTCTGACAGGTCTATCGAAGTTAAAAATCATGCCTACTGCTGCTGCAGAGATCTTGTATGGAGGGTAGCCGCTTTTGATGAACTTGTTTTAAATTTTGATCAGGCTACGGTGGCAGGTGTCCTTTGAAGATGACACTCTTATTAAACTCTGTTTATTTCCGAGATAAGGACGGCTTGAATGGGATTTGTGAACTCAAAGGGAAGTGTCACTGGGGCCACCGCAGTTTGGATGAACAGCTTTGTTGTGTAAGAGCCGTCCTCGCGAACAGTGAACAGCGTATCCAGAAAAGGAATCGATCGGGATACACCTGGCTGGCCAAATGGAAATACAATATCCAGGATGCACCGCGCTAATTTGGCTGTAGAATTCTAGGAAGCTATGAACGTCATGAATCCATTTTCAAAAACTGTCATTTATTTACCTCAAGAAGTAGACCGAACGATGTCTTAGACTCTCAAGGAATTTTAATTCAAGTATGTGCATAAAGACTATGGCAAAAAGTTGAGCATACCGGTTACTCATGGCACACCCCTGTCCCCCTTGATACTTCTTAGATGTGAATCGCAGGGCATGCTTTTTGAATCTCCGAAAGCAACTGATGGATGTCTTAACCAACTAAGCCAACAAAATGTATTGTAGACTTTCGGGTACAGATTTAACTTTGATGGATAATTCAGGTTTTTAGATAGATTGGCTTGGACATCCCGCTGAAATTTCGGAGCGGCCCAGATTTGGTCTCGGTTTTCTTCCTCGCGCTATACCTCAGTTTGGCGATGGAAGCCACGTGCCTGCCTGCGACTGAAGATCACATGGCCTTAACACAACCTTGAATGAATTTAAGGCTGGAGCTGCCCTGAAATGCGACGATCTAATAGATATGCAGTGTTCAGGCCCGATTCGGCTGGTGTATGACAGTGGAGACTGGCGCATTTTTAAGCCCAAATAATCAGTCAATTCAGACGCGACGTGAGAAACGAATGAATCGAAAATTTAGCCGCCTGTTGTTTATCATTCAGCATACAATGTTGATGCGACTGAACAAGAGGTGAGTTAACCCCAAGTGTTGCTAGTAAAATTCAGGAACGGTTTCTAATACCTCCTGCACTGCAGATATTAAAACCTGTCGTTCTACAGAAAAACAAAAACAAAACGCAGCATAACATATTGTGGCTTAGTGCTGCACGTTACGAACCATGCTTCATAATTGCTATTTAAAGATATTTCTCAGCGTTTCAGACAGCCCGAGCATAGTATAGAACAAAAGAGCAGAACTTAATACAGCATAGCATAGCATAAAACATCATAGTATAGCACATCATGGAATAGCATGGCAAAGAGTATCATAGCGTAGCATAGCACAGCATGGAATTGCATAGCTTGATATAGTATAGCATAACATAGCATAGGCCATCATGGAATAACATAGCAAATCACATGATAGCATAGCGAAGTACGTCACAGCATAGCATAACAAAGCACAGCTCAGGATAACATAGCGAAGCAAATCATAGCATAGCGGAGCACAGCACAACATAGCATAGCGAAGCACAACGCATCATAGCATGGCCAAGCATAGCACATCCTAGCATAGCGAAAGCACAGCATAACATAACATAGCCAAGCACAGCACATCATAGCATAACGAAGCACAGCACAGCATAGCGAAGCATAGTGAAGCACAGCATATTATAGCATATCATAGCAGCAGCGATGAGGTGAGCTGCAGAGGTGTAGTGCACCCGGCTCTCCCCAGAAGCAGCAGCGGCAGAGGTCCCACTGCAGAGATGCAGTATGCAGGACGGCAGCGCTCTGCAAGAAGTCCCTCGTGCAGCGAACCTTGATAGACTGCCGGACAAACTCGAGGAAGCCAGCTTCCTGGAACAACTGGAAGCTATGTCAGATGCTGTCACCGAGAGATAAATGACGGCTCTAATGTTTGGTTGTGTTCCGCCTTTTTTGTGCTATTACAGCTTCTCGCTGATGTCATAATCATCTGAGAAGCTTTGCACAAGAAAATCCTCGCGTCGCTGTTGTTATCGAATGATCACTGTCTTTAAGATCCGTCTTGTTTTGAAGGTTTCGACGTGACTACTAAATGGAAGCACTCGACATAAGAGCACAGTGCTTTCTATGTTGTGCTGTAGGTTTTCGACTATAGCTTCCGATTGCCACAAAACACAACCTAACGATGCTAAGTCCGGTCATGTCATGTCATTACTCATCAGTACTTGCTGTGTTTGACTGAAATATATATTATTGGTCGCAATTGATAAGTAGTTGTGTTTATTCCGCCCGGTCCGCTGTTGGATTGATTCAAGCCAACCTCCGTGTTCCACAAAATCATGACTAACACGGTCGGGCTCCTCGTACGCTGTACAAACACTCCAACTCCCTTGCACGTCCTGCTGATATTTAGATGCTCTGCAGGACCCCAGCGAAACCGATACTGCACCCGTCAGTTGGTGCCTGCCAAAAATAGACGGCAACAGGCTGCTCTCATTTATTTTTTGACCTGTCCTGTCTATTATTCAGAGCTCAGACAGCTTCCTGGAACAGCTATACAGAACAGCGCCCAGCCTGTGCATTCCTTTTACGAGCTAGGAAAGAATGTGACATTTCCGTATTCGTGCTAATGCTAAGGTAAACATTAAGGTCTTCCGTGAAATATTCGATATGTGCACGTGATATAGCAACACGAGCGCTTCTGTGTTCGCAAGGTACGAATCATGGTCGTGAACAATGCCTGATTGTTATCGTCGTATTCGACGAGCCCGTTAGAGAGGTATAGCAGTGATTTTTTAGAATGGAGAAGGCCAATTCTGCTGATTGAAAATGTTTATAAGGATTGATGGACTCGATGATCCTGGGAACCCGCCTCTCGAGAGAACTAAGATCAAAATAAAACCTGGCGTGAATGAATGCCTGTGGGCATTACCGAAGAGTGCACTGCAGTCTTTATTGGATATATTCGTAGTTACTGGGCCATGACGGAGAAGATTTGATATTTCCAACTTTTTGATTTAGAGTGTCTAAGATTGAGTTCACGTATGTTCTCCACGCCTTAAAAATCACCTCGTCGCAAAAACATAAATTTGAAAAGGGGATCTTGCTCCTCGTGGAGCGAGACCTGTCTCCTCGGGCGACGAGCAAATTATGTTAAAATGCTTAAGATATTTGCGTGAAAATTCTGGAAGTCAGTGAAGCAGCCCGTGTTTATTCTGCATATATATATATTGTTATTTAATCATCATGCTCTGATGCTCTGTTGGGTACCTATGTTGGTTATACAAGGATACCTGGAAATGTACAGTGACCGAATGATTTTGGAGCTTCAAAGTTATGATCAAATAAGCAGCTGCAGGGGAGAGCAATCTCTCTCCCAATGATATGGATTTGGCCACCCCGCACTGACCTTAGCAGCTGGTGTGCCGGTGATCTCCAAAGATTGCTATTGAGAACAACCTGGTCATGGCAGCAATTTTAGTTTTCTAGCGTTTTTAGTTTATATCCAGTCTCAATCCAAATGTGCAATTTTCATAACGTGGAATATTGGATTTCTGTTGTGCTTTTAACTCTAAAAATATTAAAATCATAGGCAGATCCAGGGGTTAAGGAGGGCAGGTGCCCACCCCCCCCCATCGTCCCTCAGTGCCCTCCTGAAAGGTCGATGGTGCCCCCTGAAATGTCGCTTCTCATCCTCCTAGAATGCAAAAATCGGCGCTCACCGATAGTATTTGGCGACCAACTGATAGTTTTTGCCCGTCAAAAGTGGCGCCCCCTGATCCAGATGGCGCCTCCCAGGAAGGTGTCCCCCGATTGGCAATTCTGGACCTATGTATGGTTAAACTCAGGGTAGCTTTGGAATGTCTTGATTTTTTTCAGAATAGCGCTCATTTTGGACCGTGTAAGCTTCCCACTTATATAATTTCTACGAAACTGAGAGTGATCTCTTGGCGGCACTCTGTTTAATCTTTGACTGATTTTTGGTGTAATTTTTCATAAAAATTATTAAAGATCCAAAGATGTGTGAAAGGAGCACATAACCTTCAACGTCCTTCACATTGCACATGGGCAGCAGCAGCAGGAACAACTCCAGAGCCCGCAATTGTTCTCTTCTGACGAGGAGGTATCTGGGCGTCACTTTTGGCAATGCGAGGTGGGGCCTTGGCGTCACGCGCGGCGTCCAGGCCACGTGTCCCCGGCAGCTGCCTGTGGCTACTTCTTCACCGGCCGTGCGCGCTGGCCCAGCCAGCGGTCCGCACGTTCATAGAAACACCCTTCCCGGAATGCCCGCCGCGCGCCGGCGCCGCCGCCGGCAGAAGCTGGAACTAAGCCAGACGGCGCGGCCTGGGACCTCGACCGAGTTAAGCCCAAGGCAGACAATGGGTGGCGGGGGTTCATTGCGGCCATTGAATGGGAGCGTGATTACATGGCCGTGCAGGGGACTTTTTGGCACATCCTGTGATGCAAGTGGGCTGGTTTGAAGTTTATGACGTATAGAGGACATGTGATATGGCTTGATGAGTACAACTTCTGAGTTTAGATGATGAAATTGTCAGGATTAATTCGGCCTAGATTTAATCATGACTGACAGCATCAAACCAGATACGAGTTATCACATTATCTAGAACTATGCCGCCCCTCCACGTGCGAAGAAGAAGCGTCAAGCGCTTCTGGCTCTCCACGCCTGAACAACTCCAACACTGAGACCTGCTGCCTCATCGCTTTTCCGCATATATTCGCTTCCTGGCACCGACCGGTCATAAATTGTGAGAACTGAGAGTGTGTTCAGCGGTGTTCTGCGCTGTAAAATCGGAGCGGATGAGTTGTATTGAGCGCGAGCGGCAGCGAACGTGCCGCTGAAGACTCGAGAAAAGAAACCTCCCGATGGTCTGTCGTTAGACTGTACATACCTGGTTGTTAGATCTGAATTTGCTCCGGCCCCAGTACCGAAGAGGTGGACAAAATGAGGATGCTCATTCGTGAGTGACGATGGTGATTGATGTTGAGGAATAATTTCGGAAAATGACGGCTGTCCTGTTCAGCGCGCTGTCTTGAATCCGATCGGAAAAGGAGTGTTAAATGATCTAAGGTCTGGTTTTTGCTGTTGTTAAGTTTTAAGACGTATGACATTGGCAATAAAACTCGAACCTAATCATTACGAGCTCTATGAAATTAAGTTTATGTGTGCCCTACCATTTACCCCTTCCCATACCATGAAACCACGCTCCTACTCTCCTTCCACAGCACTCCACGTGGTGAAAGTCCCAGCATTCTGCGCAGCGGAGGTGCCGTCAGTCAGCCGAGCGCGGGCGTTTCCACATTTTTCACCTTCGGCAGTTGCGGCGGCGGCGGCGTCGAACCACCGGTGCAGACTCGACTGTGGGAAGCGGAATGTTAGTGGCGCATGTCCAATTTGCATTTGCAGACGCTGTAAGCCGAGTTTCAGGAACTGTGAGCCAGTGCCGAGTGCAGCTAATGGCTGCCGCTGATGGGTGCTGGGTAATGTCGAGAGGTGTAGTTAGCCCGGCGCACGCACCGCTGAGGCCACTTCAGATGGGTTCGCAGGATGGGTGGGGAGCTGGTTGTGCATGTGGCGGTGGGTCTGGACATGTTGGACTGTCTGCAGGGGAGGGGGTGCGACAGTCTGCAGCTGGGATCATAGACCAGCTGCATGAAAACGATGGTTATGTGGGGGTGAACAAAGTGGACGGGCTGCCTCGTTCACGAAACATGACTGTCAATTCATGATTCCTCCCTATTGAAACCTCAACTTTCACTTAAGTTTATTGGCAACTGAGCTTTCAACTCCGACCAGTCTGGGAGGCTAGATGCAGATTTTAAAGTTAAAAGGAACATCAAGTTACGGAGCAGACAATTATTGGTTGCAGTAGGAACATCACATGTACTGTGAATAATTTCCATGTTTTGAAGGCAACGAAGAAAAGCTCATTTATATATCTTCATTTACATACATGCATCGTAATCAAATACTCCGAGTGTTTGGTTGATGTTATTGGGCGCTGATGGCTTCTATTTATTTTCTTTCTGCCCCAAATTGAGTAAAATATACAAACTTTGGACTAAATTTGGGCTCAGATTCCCTGCCACCAATTGTGCATAGATATGTGACGATTTGGGCTTACCGAAATACGAATTGGTTGAGGTATTAATTGCACTCAGACAAGCGAGCAGGTTGCAGTAGAAACACATCACTGCTACAAATACCCACAAAAGAACTGGAAATAGTTGACACATGTATCTTAACTAATAATTTACATGGAGGGCTATCGTACACCTAAGTCGTTTTTTTCCAGAAGTTTGTTTTCGGGAAACCGTTTATATGATTTTAAAGATATGTCGATTTCATCCGAAATCACCGCTTTAATTTCACGGCAGAGTCAAATGAGGTTCCCATAATTATACCCAATGCCCCCGTTATTTGTAGCCATTCATCACTGATGCCCATCGCCCCGTCGACTGTAACACTCATTTGGTGTGATGGTAACGGTGCTATAATCTCCACTAACGCATTACCCTGCTCTCCGTATGCCTGCAGCCAAGTTACATAAGATGGCCCTCTCTTCTTTCGCTTTTCTTGCGCTATTTGTTCTCTTCGATTCTTGTAAATTAAGTAATACTCACTGACATAGCTTTGTTCTAGGCTCGCCACGTGAATTTGTTCCAGGCGCTTCCAGTTTTGAAGCTGGTGCGTTGCGCCACGTCAGTGGAGCTCTCTGTCAATATCCATCTGGCACTGTGCGCTGGAATTGGGCCTTAGCCAGGACGGGGTCACGGTCCTGCGAGCTCAGTCGTGTTTGGGCACGCTTCCGGTTTGCGGTGAGAATGGTAGTGTTTAGGAAGCTATTTATGTCATTGTGCGCCTCTGGGAAAACGTTGTGCACCTAATAATTCATGCAGTCTACTTTTCTCTTCATTTATGAATGAGATTGCCGACGTGGAATATGATGCCAGAGTAAGTTTTGTATGGATGACTACAAATCCGGAAAACTTTGTGATTGGCCCAAGTTTGTCCCTATTTGTTTATTGATTGGTAGGCTATTGAAACAACGCCAGGTCGGCAGTCCAGAAACGTGACAAAAACAGCTCGAAGCTTTCAATTGCCATTGGCCATAAAATTAAAAATGTTTCAATCAATGTGAATTCTTATCAGAGAGAGAGCAATTTTGACCCAACTGGACGCATATTTGTAATAAAAAACAACCTGTGATGTGAGTCGAAGTCAGTGTAATCTCTTCGTACTGTAGGTACACAATCATGTAAATAACAAACATCATATACGCCATGTAAAAAAATCATAAACGCCAGGCTCTCGCTCATACCTGAACCATTGACATGACAAGAAGAGAACCGATGACTCATTTTTTTCTGGTAAATTTTCCTGCATATGCGCAGTTACCGGGGTAGCAGCATGACTCAATAGGACTACTGGGAAGTGAGTTTCTTCGTGTCGGTGTTCTGTTACATATCATTGGAGCGCGCGGGGCAGGGCTGCACCAACAGCGGCTCGCGGCGGGCTGCCGGCGGTGCAGCGGTAGTCGCTGCCGTCATCACACTGGTCGATATCGCGACAGAATGGAAATTACCTCCGCCTTTCAAGGGGTGAGAAGGTCCAAAACTAAATGGAAATTATGTTTTGATCGTTTTAATTTTTTTCAATCTTTAGATCTTCTTTTAATCTGTATTCCCAGCCGAGTATGTTACAAAAATGCTGAAGCAAAATAATTTGAATATGAGTTTGTTTGTACTAACCCTTTCTCAATTTGCTCAACAGTGCGTTTTACGTTTGAAACGTCTCTGTAATGCCAAAATAATCGCTAATGAAATCATTTTGAAGTCGGCATCACCTATACTACCGACCACATCCGTGCGCCGCATCTTAAAGAAAACACGAAAATATTGAGAGATACTGCTTTATATGCTCCGGCAGTTTTCAACAGTGATTATTCTGACGACATGAGCAAGTGCATTTCCTGTTACAGAGGTTTGCCCGGACGCTGTGTATTGTCCTCTATGACTACCTTGCAAAGGCACTTCTGTGAGTGCTGTTTGTTCTCTGTAATGATGGCAGTCAACGGCTGAGCATCTGGTAATAAGAACTGCGATCCGCAACTGCTGCCCCGTCGTTTGCTACACTCGGAAATGTCAGGCTGAGTCGATATGTAGCTCCCAGCAACGTTCTACCACGCCTTAAACAAGTTTTTTTGTCAATGGCATTCATACCATATCGCCTCGTCTCCTAGAATTAGTCAGTACACGCTCCATGGGTAACTCAAGTGACCTTCATACTACTTAGAAGATAAAATATGTTATACGTGACGAGAATATGGAACGTGACAAGTGACATTACCGAGTCCCCAGTTGGTATTGAGGAACTATCTCAAGTGATCATTTTGCCCACATGAGCTCAAGAAGTATGTGTTGTAGCTGAATGAGCAATGTTCTGGTGTCATACGTCTCTGAAAGTGGACGCACACTGTGAGGATAGGTAGGGATCTCAAGAAAAGCTTTGCAACGCCTACGAGTGTGATTCAGGGGCGTTGTCACCATAGGGGCCTGGTGCCCATGGAAGTTCAGGAGGACCCCCGCTGAACTCAGGAGACCCCCTTAGATGCTATCAGCCTTCAATCGATTCAAGAGTTTGATAACTGTAAGTTCATTACCAATAAGCACTTACGGCCACCTTTTTGACATTGGAACCCTCTAGGTGTGTATGGGGGAGGCCACCTGGTTGACGAAAGTAGTCTCTGAACAGGCCAAGGAGGAGGCCCATCTGACGACATAAATGACGTCAGGGGCCCGAATTAACGATAGCAATACCTTTATCGCCATTGGTTGTTACTGTATTTGTATTTTAGGCCACTGGCACGCGTGGGCGGCCCCAGGAATGACAAATGTGGCCCCCTAAACGATAGCTAATGCTCTGAGGCCAGTCCACCGAATGTGACATTTTCAATATTAGAAGGTCAGGCTCCTGAAAAGGTCAAGGAGGCCCCGTCCAGGTACGCCAGTTGTACGTGGAGGCTTCATTTAGAACAGAGGGGGCCTCAGCGTCGCTTATGCATGCCTCAGTCATATCTAAGGCAGAGATGCATAGGAGACTCGTTGCGTAATAAGGAAGCCTTGCTATTGGACTCAAAATTGAATTGTTCCTTGCACGAGAATGCTATTGCTTGCAAACCTAATAGAGCACCATGCCTAATGATTCGTTCATTTGAAGAAAAATAAGATATTCGCGGACGGAAATTCAACCACAAAACATTACTTGTCACGTACGTCGCAAACGTGCGGTCCATAATGGAATATAGCAACGTGATCTAGAATGGCGCTGTCAAAACCCACACAGACCGAATCGAACGGGTGCAACATAACCGTTTGATCTGGCTTTCTTAGAAATCGATGTCTATCACCACAGAAGAATCCCTCTCGTATCAACACCTTGATAAGCTACAGTGCATGCGGGATAGGTACAACCAACACGTCATCATTCTCCGTAAGGATATGTACAGCGGTCGAATTAACTCATCGTTTTGACTGGCATGTTTTCCATTATAAGTTCCAAATAGCGCCACCCGGCAAAGAACGCTGTTTGTCCGCAGTTCTCTCGGGCGGAAACCGTGAGGAATGAAATATCTAGAAGTGTTGTTCACCAAGTGAATAACGTGATCACGAACAGATTAAAGGGTGACTTTTTCAAATCATCAACGTCATTTTTAAAGGTTTTCTTATTGATAAATCCCTAGCATCTGTACAAATGAGTGTAATAGTCGTTTTAGCGAACTCCATATTCTAATCAGTTTTGTGTTGTGTTTGAAAGATTGTACATTAAGTCCTCCTCTTGGGGTTTAATGCGTGTATGTTCGTAGTATTAGTATTGATATTGGTTCATTGTAAGCAACCTTTTTTAAACTGCATTACCTCATCTGTCTGTGAGTCCTACCTCTTGTTGATGTATATTAGCAAATATATAAATGCACAAATAGTGCATACAGCTGAAATTGGGGTGACAATATAAAAACAGTTATATCAAAACAAATGGTGTGAATTTGTTCTCTGTGAAGTTAACGAACTTAAACAAATACCCCGGCAGTCTGGCGTCTGGCACCCATGTACCCATGTAGTCTGGCGCCCATTGGAAAAGTCATTGGTGACCCGCTTGAGTAAGTTCACTTTATTATTCTTCGTACATTTGTTCCGCCTCCGACGCTGAGCATGGTCGACTACACACGAGAATCCAGGATGTATTGCAGTACAGTCTACTACCAAGGAAATGCCCTGCAGTACAGTATACCACCTATCAGCAAAATATGTATGGCGGTACAGCCTACCACCAAGGATATGTACAGCGGCACAGCATACCAGCCAGATTTGTCCAGGCGTGTATGACGGTACAGTATATCTACAAGACCGGGAGTGCAGCATGCCCGGTCTCACGTTATGACTGTCTGGTACGAGGAAACAAAAATAAATGCGTTTGCAGCACCAAAGTAGATATTTGAAATAGTATGCACTTACTGTCTAGGCTCTTTCTGAATGCCGTGTGTTTGCGTAAATGATTGAAAAATTAACGATTTTTCAACACGTATTCTGCACCATAATGCTCAGAGCACGCAAGAGGTTAGTACTCGATTAGACAAAGCATTAGGTTTTGTTTTCAACTCAGATTTGAAAATCTGACTGGGTATACGAGTTCCGGAGATTCAGATGAAGCCATACACTCTGCTCGGTGAGCGGTTTTCTCTTTTAGCCCCGGGCACAAAACTTATACCTTTTTCCTAGCCATGGTCCGTTGCATGGACGAGAAGCAATAAAATGCACTTTTTACCGTTAAAGGGCGAACAGCATATCTGAAATTGTCGTGACCACAACATCTCTGTTTTATGATCTCAGCCCTCGCACGAAGGGTGCCTCTTTCGCGCGAAGCTTACGTCAACCCAGAGGCGTTGCTACGACTTGTTCTGGATGGGACAGACTCTGACCTGGCTTTGATCCCGACGGGGAGATACAGGGGAGAGTTTGGGATGATTTCTTTTTGAAATATATGTATTATAAAAAGTCCAGAGAGGCTCCTCGATGCTGGAACCAGGCATTCGTGGAAATTCGGAGGATGAGCTGTCAGCCGAAGAGGCTGAAGGGTCTACCTAAAGTGAAAAGTAGCAGGCGATATAATTATCCAATTTCCGAGAAAATTGGGCTGTGGTGTTTTTAGGCACCCGGAGTGTGCTGCGAGGTGTGGCAATTCCACTGAATAGTGCATGGAGGTGGTTCGCCAAGCAGGGAGAGTCGATAGACACCCGCTGGGAAATTTCAATGATTTCTCATCTGATTATCGCTAGTGTGGTGAACGATATACATTTTTGTGGATCTAGGTATCAGTCTGGTCCAAAACTTACTGTCAGAGGCCACACAAACTCCAGTGTGCTATGGCTAAACTGAGCACCGGTGCTTCTCATTGCAACTACTCAGTCAGCTTCTCCAGACGCAAGCTGGACAGGTGTGCCACCCTCGCTGCGTTCATTTCAAATGCCTAGTCTCATTCCTGAATACTGCTTTGTGACTGGGGTTGCCGCTGCCAAGCGTCGTTTCCTTCACGCAGAGAGGCTTCAGCATCAGTGCATGTTGTGGCTGGTGGGCCATGTCGAGCCTGGCAGTGCTTCACCAGACTACAGGTAGCTATTAACTTGAAGGAAGTTCAGTCATTTTAAGATAACCACCACTAAAGTGGTGTCCTGATTTGGCCAGCCTTCGGTGAGGTCTTATCGCACAGTTCCTATCTTTCGGGGAGTTTCACTGTACAGTTGTCATTTCGAATAACCTGTGTTAAACATTCTGCGCGGTTCCACATTCCATCGTGCAGGGTCAATAATGTTGTATTGGGAATTTTTGCGAGCACCTTTCGTCCGGTCAGCTCCCTTTTAAACATATTACCCTGTGCTCCGTTCGCCCACCAGAACTATCAAAGAAAGGTGCTGCAGTGTCCCTGGAAGCAGAAGCTCTAGTCAGCGGCGGATTCAGGACTCATTTCGAGGGTACGAGGGGGCTCGAGCCTCCCTCGCCATTGCCTCGAATCAGCCTCCACCTATGTATTAACTATAGGAACTCGGACACTTGGGGAGGGGTTTGAGGCCCCTGCCCCCCCTCCTTGTATCCGCCACTGTCTCTACTGGTTCGCTATGTTAAGAGTATTGCTTTGACGCGCACTATTCAAATCGATTTGAGCTGTAAGTGATTTGTGTGTGATATGGTGTTGTTAAAACGGAAATACCAAGAAAAAAATATTCAAATTCCTGGATGAGTTATGGAGTCGAGGAGCGTCTCTGAATACGCTTGGGATTTTCAGACCACATCGAGCATTTCAAAGGAGAACATATTTCCTGTAGAGCAATGTTTGGCTCTAAAAGCCGACTTTAGTGGATTGTTTTAAAACCACTATTGCGGTAATAGTCGCATTGTATGGAATCGTCGTATCCTCTATATTGCATTAACCAGACGCTTCAAGAGCCGGTACATTTCCGATAGTGAATAAGCCTCCCGCCCGTAGCTCAGTTGGTAGAGCTTTGGACTCCGTCCCGCTCAGATCACAGTGCAGTGACAGTCCGCTGGTGCAGGCTGGGGATCGATTCCCCTGAGACGCTCCGGTGCCAAATATTTACCCAACATAGGTCGGCTGGCAACTGACTGGTGAGAAGAAGACCTGAGCGGGGTAGTGGTATCTATGCATGGAAGGACCTTAAACGTTGCATTGGAAATTATGTTATCATTGCTGAAATTGCCAGTTTGGGTGGTGGGGCCAGGGACCCGGAGACAAGTCTACTGATGAGTTTAGACAGACTTGATAACATAATCCGAACTTTTAATAACCGAGAAAATTTTCGAAACAAATAAAATACGATGTAGTTACACCGAAACAATTGGTAGAGAATCAGTGCAGGACCCAGTAAAAATCAAATGAATATGTGTGGAGCGCACTGACGGAACAATTCTACAGTACATTTAGAACAATATTTGTCGCAATTAGATCATGCACACATATCACCCCGGAGAATGGTGGATTCACCAGTTGCTTTGAGGGGCAACAGGATCCAAAAATAGTGGGAAACATAGTGTTGGAAGGATGAAATTGGGCGAAATCTGGAGGTTGGGGCAAATACCCTTTTTAATCCCCCCCCACATTCACCTAGATCTGCCAGCGACGAAGAATATGATCATCCCGTTCAGTGTCATGATTAAACATCAAATTCTCATAAATCCAGGTGGTGTGAGGCTAAATCACTGCACTTAATGTGTCTTAACTTAGCTTTAAAGTATAAAATCCTACCTATTTACAAGTAAGCCGGCTCACAGGTAGATCATGCCATTGAAGGCCAGTGCTCTTAAAATCCTTTGTCAGCAAAAGACGACAGTGAATCCTCGTGGTGTGGAGGATTTCCGCGGTCTGGCCAGCTGGAGTTTCCTCGCTGAATCTGAGCTAATCACACCCCCAGGAGGGCGCGATGACTGTGGACTGCCTGACACCCGGATCCTACCACGGCTGACTAGGCTGGGACTCCTGCCTGGCCTCCGGCACCGTCAGCTTTATACGTGATAATCAGTTCTCATGTGGATACTGGATTTCCGAACCCAGAGGGAGAGTGCCATCCAGACCGGAGGGCTTCACTTTTGTACGGAAAAATCTATCAGGTGGGCGCGAAGTCATATCGTGGGGATGTCGATACTCATATCCTTGAGGGGGTGGGAAGCAATAGTTTAGGGGGCGACTATTTCAGGGGGCGCTAAAGGTCGATGAGGGAGAAGTGATACCACTTGCCCCCTGGATCCGCCTATGAATAAGTGCTAAAGAGGAATCGGTGGAGCGCGGTGAATGTATGGCCCAGAGCCAGTTTGGGTCGGTATATACATGCTATATAGGGTGCCCGTTTGTCAAGTGTTCTTGGTGGTTGCAATAGAATTAACGAACCTCCCCATCAACCCATTGTCATGTAATAACACCTTACCTAGAATTCCCTTCACGGCGCGTTGATATTTAGATTCTGTGAGCTGTCACCTTACCTGACTACCAGCAATAAAGGCGATTGCCCGTAATTGTTTCCCTGGAACATCTTCCTTGACAACAGGCTGGCGAACGGTTCTCGGGCGTAGCATGTGGAAGTTTCGTGCTATTCTTCTTGCCACACGGGAGCATGAATCTTTATTCAATGACTCAGGTGTAACATGAACGGAAATAAAAACCTCAACACGTGGGTTGGCTGATTCTCAGCAGTACATGTCAGCCCGTCAGTGCTGCTTAGGTGCAGGCGATGTTCGGTTGTAGGTGGATTATTTTTTGGTAACTACACTGAGTGAAAAACGTATCATGCTCAATTTTGATATCGAATACCGAAAAATTAATCGGAAACGTATATAAGGTTTTTTAAATTACTGATAGAAGACAGCATGCGGAGCTTTGCAATCGGGCTGATGAGCACCAATATAGTTTTCCGTCCCAGGATAATACGCCACAGGAGATTGGGATGGGAATTCCTCCAGAGCTCAACTGACGCCTGCTCTTGCAAAAACTGTTTGATGCACTCTGTATTGAAATTTTATGTATGGCTCCCTGTTTCAGACACTGCACCTTTAATAACTTTTGATATTGCACAGTCAAATACCACCGGCAGTCGTCGCCACTGGAAACACACCCTATCATTGTTAAGAACATTGCGAATAGTTATATCAACTTTCTTGCTGATCAGTGCTACTCCAAACATTTTCGCAGCATAGCTTTTCATATAATTGTCGCCTCGTCCCGTTTCCTGTTTAGATTCTTTCATTTTCCTTTTTCACGCCTCAAGAGATGCATCAGCATCATCTTAGCACCCACAAAAGACGACCAACCGTAACCCATTCCCCGTCCGCTCCAGCAAAACGACGACGGCCAGTTATGATGAGCCAAAGAGACTGTTCACTTGTAACGTCAGCCACATTTGGGTGGGTTCGGACCCCTTCCCCTTTGTCACAAATAGTCGGAAAATGGCTGATCCCTCCCCTTTTGTCAGCAATCGTCAGAAATTGTCAGAACCCCTCTCGACAGTAACGGTGGCCGACATGAGTAATCACGCAGAGGCGCCGCAGAACTGCAATGCTTGGGCGATACGGACAGCTGGTAGCGGTGGACACTGGGTGTGACTACGAAATATTGACTACAAAACATTAAAGTACCCGCTTTTCAACTACCCTGGGCTTGTGCAGTTTTCGCACAATAAAAGAAATTCATTGACAGCCGGCGACCTGTCAGAAATCGTCAGAAGACTCCTTCCCCTTTGTCAGAAGATGTCAGACCCCTCCCTTTTGGTCGCTGACGTGAACAGATTCTAATCATGCACAAACAACCACAGGCACATACACTTTCAATCATCATCGCCATCCATTCTGGTTATGCAATGATAGTTCCGGCTGTCAAAAACCAGCTTTGCATGTGGGTGGATGTACTCACGTGGTCTTTCTCCGAGAATGCTTCTCCTCGGGATTTGAGCCTCACAGTTAATCTCAGTAAGGAGAGCGCGAATGATTGGCATGCCATTGTGGCTTTTCTAAACATATAATCTCGTCGGTTGCGAGAGGAATTCTTACATCAGCCACGGTTGCACAGGATGGGATCGCACACCTGTGAAAATATGGCAGATGTTATGTATCAATGCAGACATTGATGTAAGGCATTTTGTGGTTAGCCTGCCTGACAGATCCAGAGAAAGGGTAGGGGCGGGGAAGGGGGCGCAAGCGAGGAAGTAATGGATAGTAACAGCTGGAAAGGTTCTTTTGTCCCCCATCAAGGGTTTCCCGTAAATCAAATGCAGGACATATGATCTGCGAATATATATATATGGAGAGAGAGAGAGGGGGAGGGAGAGAGAGCCGTACTGTTTTCTATCCCATGGATTCATAAAAACAAAATTACACAGAATGTGGACGAAAAATAGCTTGATA
Source organism: Lepas anatifera (assembly GCA_034440635.1). Taxonomy (NCBI): domain Eukaryota; kingdom Metazoa; phylum Arthropoda; class Thecostraca; family Lepadidae; genus Lepas; species Lepas anatifera. Next base: position 288,309 of record JAOTON010000214.1, read on the forward strand.
GCTTGTTTTGTCGTCTACTGCCAGAGCCTGCACTGGGGCTGGAATTTTGATCCTTCTCGTACCCAAGCCAAAGTGAGGGATCAAAGCTAAATTTTCCATTCGTCGACGCTCTAATGACGTTTATCAACTCTTTAAATCAACAGTATTTTCGAAAATTTTCTGGTAGGACAATTGCTGACACCATATCCTACCAATGACAGCTGTTGAGCACTACCATAAATTGCCTTCACGTGATGAAATGCGCTTGGACACGCCGAACACATTATATAACGAGAACGTTCAAAGCTTAGGCGTGGTAGGGCAAAGTGCATTGCTATTTCCTAGATGTTGCCCATCTCAGATATCTTCCGTGCCATGTGCAAAATGCCAAGGCCTTCCAAAGATGCTATCTGCACGTATCGCAATCACTTTCATGACGTAACCAAACGTACATTTCCGTTAGAGGCCAACCCCCTGCTCAATGACTCATCTGAACTCGGGAATGCAAGGAAAACGGTGTCGTCACAAAGGCAGCGACGTGTCGTCAGGTCGCCGATCTGGGCTGGGCAACGCCACCGGCCAATCAGAATCCGGTACTGGGTATTGATGACGTCATAGTTGTTGAACCCCGGACGCGGAGGTGGTCTGCCTAAGGCGATACCGGTGGCAGATAGTGGTACGCGTAGTTTGAACAGAATATGCGCGTTCTGGACTGGTAAGTTTTGTTGTCAGATATTTCTACCTTTGTGGCATCGTTGACGTTGAGTTATTTCTATAGTGCATTTAATGATGAATTAGTATCTGCTTAAAAGTGGTGTTTGAAGTGACCATTATCTGCTAAATTGTTTTACTTATTTTAGACCCAAATTAGCACTGAAGGAATAGGTACAATAATAATCAGAGCTTTCGACTTCAAGTCATCCTCAGCTCACTTGAAGTCGGAAGCTCCGATTATTATTATATCTATTCTTTCAATGCTAATTTAGGTCTAAAATAAATAAAAACGATTTGGCAGATAATGGTCATTTCAAACACCACTTTTAAGCTCATAACTATGCTGCTGCCAACAGTTCTCCACCTACTTTCTTCATATCCCAGAATTAGTGTCATCCGTGTCATGGCCTCGGGGGATATTGTGCGGTGTCATCGTACCCGGTGTCATGGAGGTGGTGTGAGTCTTAGATGGGAAGCATTTTTGGCTGTTTTTTGTTTGTTTATTTCAGTAATCCTAAACATCTCTTCACACGCAGCCGACTCGGGTTTAAGGCCCGGCGGCTTCCCTGAACAAGGAGCAAGCTGGCTCCCGAGAAACCCTTCCAACAGGGAAAGAGTTGGCGACGCTATGTGCCCCTGGCAGTTGGTGCGTCGATGAGCCCCAAGAGTTAGCATCAATCTTCAACCTAGATCTAACAAGAGACAAGCCTGCTGATAGATCCATGAGCTTTGTAGACGGGAATGCAGCGGTTTCTGAGAAGCGCCCTCACCCCCTACGCTGCTGATCAGGGCTCAATTCCCGGACGGCTGTTCTGCATTAGTTTTTCTGATCCTCATAAGACCCCCCCCTACAGGATGAGAGCTGGCGACGTCTTATGGCCTCATCGGTTGATGCGTTGTTTAAGCCCTAAGACTCACACAGATGGTTATCTCATGTTGTGGCCTCGTTCCAGAGGTCAGAGAAACACTGATCCCGCCAGAAAAGCTGGGAAAGATTTTGTGTGGAAACAGGTGTTTGAATAATATTCAAAACTGACATTGATACTTGAGAGGCAAATAAGCCTCCATAATACGGCACCCATACCTGCTCCTTCTGCGCTTTTGGGAAAGAAAAACAAGTTTTATCTCTCGTAATACTCAACAAGTGCTTTTCTGGAAAAGATTCCTTATCTTGGGGAAAATGAGAAACTATTGGAGAAAATTGATAGTTCTTCTGACCTCTGAATGATCCAGTCGAGAAAAGTTGTTAGTGTAAAATGAGCCCATGATGATGGTAATGAGTAGAGTTGCACAGATGGCTGGGAGTGGAATGGAGTGCAGTGGGGTGAAACTGCACAGCCTGACTGGAATGGAGTGGAACGCATTTTCGAGCGGAGGTCCGGACCCAGCAATGGAACCCTATGTTCATCCATCACCGTGTTTGGTCGGCTGGAAAGGAGGGTGGGACAATTTTGTCATAGGAAACATCAGTACTGTTTGAAAAAGAAAAAGGGAATTTACGTAATAAAATTATGCATTTTCAGACACACTCCGGATAAAAGATGGGGGCCTGATCCCCCAGACTGTTTCCATGGTAACCCTTAGTGGAACACTATGTATTCATACTGGAGAGTAGTCAAGGCCGTCGGAAATAGTTGATGCTCTTTTTCAAACTAGGAACACAGCAGACACCACTTATTTTAAGGAGACTTCTTTCCAGAGTCAGGAAAATTTTGTGTACGACCTATCCGAGGAAGCAACAGTGGCATTTCCATTGTTTGTTCTCTTTCCCTCGGGTGCTGATAGACTTTCGAAGAAAGCTAGTTCCTGCAGTTCGCGATCACGCCCCTTAAGCTTCCACGAGCTGCATTTCTAAGCACTAGGCGACGCCCACTGGGGGATAGAGTCTGCAGGGGGCTGAGTGCTCCCTGCACACTCAGAGAACCAGGGCTAGGGAGGCGACTGAAAGCATGAAACAGGTCCGGGAGGGAGATGTCGGAAATGACTCATTTACAGCCGAGCTTTGTGGTGGGAAGGAATAATTTAACTTTGATAAAGTGGAATTCAATGCAACTTCAAGCCCAGGGAGCTACCTGGCAGATAGTTTTCCCGGAGTTGATTTCGGCAGCACCACTGAGTCAATTCCAACTCCGAGTCCATTGATTGTCATTTATCTAATCACTGCATTCATCTGAACTCTTATCTCTTCGGTTACCATCATGCTGCAGATACTCCTGCGTGGTCCCGAAAGGGTACAGGGATAGGCCTTCGGGTAGAAACATCACCCGGAGTCGGTCTCGGAGCCGGCAACCGACTCTATAGCCCTGGAGAGAACGTTCGGGGGCGCCCATGTGAATCAGAGGGCGCCTCGCCGGTGTCGAGAGGTGATGGAGAAGAAGCATGTCGCCTCTTAACCCTCGCCCCACGGGGGCCATCGATGGCCCCCCTAAGGTTTTTCGGGATAGCAGAAAACGACGAGGCGCAGCACCGCGGTTGTGGGCTCTACCTCTCACTGCATCATTTTCCATCATCCCTGAAATTTTTACCCCGGGTCGCCCAAGGTCAGGTCACCAGACGAGGTCAACCAAGGTCACCTCACTTCACTTTTAGGCTCTGTAAGAGCTACATTTCAAAGTCGATCGATTTGAAACTTCCTACACTTCATAACCCTCCAGGGTCTACAAGGTGTATATCCGGGATTTTTCGATTTCGTGCCCTGAGGTCAGGTCACGGGCGACCTCTCCCATTGGAAAGCATGGGGAAAGCTATTTCATGATATAAAAGCCACAAAAATGATTGCAAATACTCAGTTTGCTCAGAACAACGTTTTTGGACACCCTTTCACGGATCCCAGGGGTCATATTTGCCCTTTGACTTTCCAAGGTCATCCGAGGTCACCAGAGGTCAAAACAGTATTTTGACAATAACTTTTGACCTAATTGAGCTAGAGCGGTGAAACAAACACCATCGTGTTTGTCTTGTCACTGGCTTTCATTTGATATACGGCAAGGTCACTTTTGACCTTTCGTGACCTCAGGTCATATTAGGTCACGAGGTGACCTCTGGCGGTCAAACCACTGGCGGGAGGTCTTTACGTTCCACATAGCGGAAAAAGTACTGGCAATTTGCTATCAAATGTACTTTACCAGGCCTCAATAGCTCTAATGACATAAGAGTTATGCCCAGTTTGCTTAATCATTGCATATTTGAGTGAAAATAGGCGATCTTGACCTAATTTGACCTCTGGAGGTCAAACCATTGACCTGAGCACTAAAACATGCGAGTAATTTCTTACTGAATTCACGCGAGCTTTCTATTGCACTTTGCAGATTTGCGCTAACGCCCATATTTTCGGAGTTAGAGGGGGCCATCGATGGCCCCGTGGGGCGAAGGTGGCGCCGGACCCCCGGTGGGGCGGTTAAGTACCGGAGACAGCAAACCATTCGGCGAGGATACGGCTAAACTCCGGAGCAAGCCGCAGTGACCTCTCAAATTCCCGGTACAAAAGCTAATTTTTTCTCACTAAACAGAAATGGCAGAGACATTTCTCTTAGGAATGGATCCAGCAAACAGACAAAAGACAAACACAAGTGCCCTTGGAGTTAAAGTGGCATTGTAGTGAATCATAATATCACCTATATTTCATCAACCAAACGCTTCAAGGGCCCGTAAATGTCCAACAGTGAATAAGCCTCCCACCCGTAGCTCAGTTGGTAGAGCTTTGGGCTCCATCCCGCTCAGATCACAGTGCAGTGACAGTTCGCTGGTGAAGGCTTGGGATCGATTCCCAGTAGAAGCTCTGGCGCCTGATATTAACCCGACGTCATATCCCTAATTTAACGTTTATATATATATATATATATATTTTTTTGTAAAAGGGCGCCTATAAATTATAATTCAACATTTCCCTTAATGCAGGTTTGGAATCACAAGATATGTACTACTTAACATGGATACACCCTTGGAGCCTGTTTGTGATAGGTGGGGCCTCGATGTCACAGAATTACCCCTCTAAAATCTTAAAGACGTCGGTCGGGGCTTTTCTGCGCTGCTATATCAACAGAGGCACCCCGAGCCAAGCGGAGAGCCATGAACGGAGTAGCAGTACCTGATGCTCCGCCAATCCCGAGCTACATACTGCAACAAAAGGCACACAGTGGCAGGGAAAATATCGTGTTTGAACCGTTTTGCACTTTGGGGTGAATATCGGCATGACAACTTGATCGTTTCGAGGTAAAGTATCGATCTGCTAGCTTTGTGCTTGTCAGGCCTTGTGAAATTCAGTAAATTCCATTCTCTTCAGGGTAACAGTTCTTCATGGTAACTGTCTGCAGGGTAACAGTTCTTCAGAGCTGTTACCTAGCACGTAAGCCCAATTTTCTATGTAGTTCAAACCGCAAAAATGTTAACAAACGGTGTGCTATACGCGGAAAGTGCCTATGGTATTGAGTTACAAGAAGATTCTCATGCCAAATCTGATGCAAAAATGGTGTGGTGGTGTCGAGATTAAAGAAATAGCAATTTGTCATGACATTGCTTATGCTTTTTGTGTACTAACTTTACCTCCTTTGACCTACCGGCAAATCTTCAGCTTCCTTGTGCTTGATTTATAGATAAGGGATAATCACCTGCCGGCCAGTGGCGGATCCAGGGGGGGGCAAAAAAGGCAATTGCCCACCTAAACGGAAAAGCTCGGGGCAAAACTATGTTTTGCCCCCCAAAGCGATCGACTTCCTTTTTTCCCTGACTCCTTTTAAGTTTATAGGCAACATTTTGGTGCTTTAACTCTCAACTTCAAACGGAACCAGTTAAGTTCAGTGAAAATATCGGGCCTTGGATAGGAAAAAAGGATCTTGAGCTCATATTTTTCAGCCCGTGAAGTTTTTTTTTTGCTTCTGGCCTCAAACACACGTACCGGAAAGTCATATTTCAGCGCAATTTTGCGTTGCGCGAGTTTTTTTGCTTTTTCGACTTTGGTTTGCCCCTCCCAAATCGACCGGCTAGATCCGCCACTGCTGCCGGCTAGAAAGTAGATTCAAGTGTTGTTCCAGTAGCTTAGTTTTGCAGAAATTAAGTGATTATGAACTGTTGGAGGGACACGATAAGTACCTATCCTTATCGGAAAAAATAATTCCAAAAAGTTCTCGAACGAGTATGCCCCTTGTCGGTTAGTTTTAACCACACATGTTGATGACTGTGTTTTAGTTATCTCAAATTTGACTTGCAGCTTAGTGACTGAGATTTGACTTAATTGATTGCGTCGAGCTGATGAGTCAAATCTGACTCAGTCCAAATCCAAAAGTGAGTTGACTCAACTCTGACCCAGGAAAAATAAGTCGAAACAACTCTGACTTAGGTAAAATTTAGTTAACTCAGAATCGAATCTGACTCAACAGGTCTGTTTCTGACTTTATAATCGACTTCACAAAGGATGCAGCCAATTAACAATGATCGTATTTAATCCAAAGATTAAATTTTCTGATGGAATGAAAATCAATGTATATTTTACACTGTAAAGCCGAAATTTATGTAACCTTAAAGGGATATTTCAAAAAGAGAACAACTGAAATGAGCATAACTTGAGAAAATGTAGGCCCTCCTAGTTATGAGTCAATGCAAAATATTTATGAGTATATACTTCATTGTAGGCTGGGATGGCGTGACTAGTTGAGAGCTGTAATAGTACCCATCTCAATTCTGTTTACTTCAGCATTACATTTGTTAGAGTTCTGCTGATCTTGCAGCTGCAAAATCTTTTAATTTCCCTTCGTGTTTGCCACAGCATGAGCAAATGAATTAACTACTCACCAAATCCCAGAGAAAAGTCTGTCTATCATGAGATTGGTCATTCATCTACACGTGCCGGCAATGCTGACCTCCCCCGTTGTTATATTTGACATTTCATGCGTATTGGGCCTGGCATGGATATGAAAACCAAAAACTTATCTCTCATAACAAAATATCAACATTAAATCCTCAAGAAGAGTTAACTGGTTCTTAGATAAAGTAAAGTCCAAGTTTTGCTCCGAAAGTCATTCATTCTAGTGCATATATAGCAAACTAGACATGGAGTCGACTCAACTAAGTCTTATGGTTTTGAGACCGACTCTGAATCTGACCCAACTCATGAGCAGTTAAGTCGCCTTTAACACGCGCATTGACGGGGGTCTGAGCCACCTTTGCCTTGACGGGGGGGGGTACCAGCCCCTCCCTAAGATCTCGAGAACCGTGCTTGGTAGCGAAAAACGGTCAAGGGCGTTGGATAGCCCATCCACTTCTTCATCGAAAATATTTTTGCCTTTTTTGTCAGGTCACATTTAAGGTCACTAGAGGTCAAAACATGCCGTCATAGGGATAACATGTAAATAAAGTTTTTCGGCCATTTCATCTGATTAAGTAAAGATAGAGCAAAACGATTTGAACTGTATGAATCCTCGCAGCAAGCCGAATCGAATGATATATAATATGACATTTCTAGGTCAAATCAAGGATTTGACCTGACCTGAGGTCAGGGCAAGATCAAATTGGGCAAAATGCATATCATTAGAACCGCAATGACGAGGCAAATCGAATGCAGTTAAAACAAACGCTCTAGCTCTATTTATTACTGAATTATTCAGCTAAAATCATTTTTCTCATATCTCCAATGGAGAGGTCATAGCTCGTACCTGACCTTAGGTCATCGATATAAAAAATACCGGAATATTTTTTAGAGAACTCGGTGGGGCCATTGTGTGATATGAGTTTCAATCGGACCAGTTCACCCTGTTCCAACTTATGTTATCTTAAACTTTTTTTGAGGTCAGGTCACTTGACCTATACTGGTGACCTCACCTGAGATGACCTAACCTTAAAATTTTGACAAAAGTTTTAAAAATGATGAGGAAAAAAAATGCTAAGTACGGCGGCGCGCAGCCGCCGTTTTTATGCTGTCTTTGAAAAACCCGAGGGGGTGGGTACCCGCCTCTCCTCTGTTAATGCGGGTGTTAAACATCCCAATACGAAATTGAGTCATCAAACTGTGGCTCAAGCAAAACTAGGCTCGAATGAGATCTGACTCTGAATTGCGATTTGATAAGTTTGGCTCCAAAAGCTGATCATTTAGTGCAAGAATTCAGCAAAGCAGCCGTATATATAGACAGAAACATGAGTTTGGCACTATATCGAGATTCCGGCATTTGTTCTGCGTTTTTCTCTCGCCCAATACAACGCCTTTTGTATGTGTTCTTTGCTTCTTTTGGAAGATCCACATTAGTTTTGGAAACTTACGGGTACCAGATACAAATGCAATTTCGGAGACCGTTATATTGGAGCATCAAGACACACTAAATAACATTATCAAGTTACACTTTAAAAAACGCAATCCTCTTCCTCCTCCTTTACCATATTTTTACGCCCTATAGGTTTCAGGCTTTTTCCACAAATACTCGCGGCCTGAGGTACCTTGCCAGCTCAGGGTCTGACATAGTGTCCCGTGAACACTGGGAAGTCAACTCTGATGCCGGCTCACTCTCCTTCCTCGGGGACCTACCGGCCATGTCCCTGAACATGGCGCGGTATCTAGAGGCGGTTTGCAGGGGCCGAAGGTACAGTGATGTTTTTTAGTTTGGAGGCGGATCTGCACCTTCTTTCAGCTAGGGTTATGGAGGTGGAGTTGCCTCGTATGACAGCTACGGAGATTCGCTGCATCAGCCATTCCGACTCGCGCTTGTCGCCCGTTTCACGGACCAGACGGTGCCCTAGTTCTCGAAGGAAGGCTGCTCCTGCCTTACCGATCGTACCACCCGTTTCAACGGCAGGGGCACGAAGTGATTCGGTAGCTAATGCTGGCATACCGTCGAATTTTGCGGCTCTCGGCAGCGGCTGCGGCAGCCCCAGCCTCAGAGGCTGAAGTGCTCACTATGGAGGGGGCGTATGTATCAACACGTCGAGTCTCATATTAAACATTTCCCTCCGAGAAAGGGAAGGTGGTCTGCCCGTCTGGTCTTCTGCCGTCACCACGGTCGAGCCCTGGCGGTTCAGCACAGATGGAGTCCCTGCACTCGTCAGCGATCGCTTGATGACGTCATTGATGGCTGCATGTCTCGGATGACGTCCAGCGCTGCGCATGCATGACGGGGCATGGTGTCCGTTTTTTATGTGTGCACCACAGCGGCAGCGGTGAGGCGCACAGACTGGGCCCACTCTGAGGGCGACGGCCGTCGAAGTGTGTCCGGCTGGATGGAGTGCCAACACTGGCCACTGGAAAACGTTCAGCCATGCCCCCGGTGTGGTTGCGCGCCGCTCGGGTCGGCCCTGTCTGCATCGGATGTGCTGTCTTGGGCAGCTTGTCTGCGATGGCCGTGGCTCCTGCTCGGTCCCTCTCGCTGAATGTCCTGGCGAGCTTCTAGTGGTAATTGTAGTCAAATGCAATTGTACGGCGAATGATGAAATGCTGCAACTGTAAAATCATATTTTTGGAGCTATCAGCTTTGCTTGCTAAGCTTCAGTAGTGGCCCATCCTTCGGCTCTGATGAAACATGTTCTAGGTTCTAATAGCCATTCTTAAATCAGTGATCGCTTTCAAACTCCCGGTGTGTGCATGATAGGCTTTTTATGCCCAACAGATTGGAGCATGTTGTTCAGGAGCTTTCGCGGAACGCACACAGTATCTTCTTAGGTGGATCATCACCATGATCTTGGCAGACGGTCTAGCACGCAACAACTTTGTGGAGAGTCCCGTCATGCCGGCGTTTCCAGGCAGAAACGTTTCTATCTCCAGCGGTCGACCAGGGAAATCCAATTTCGTTGGCAGCTGTAGCTTTTTTAGCTTCCTCGCCATTATTGGAAAATGCTGCGCTAAACTTTTGGAATCAGCAGTTGTCTGGATTGGACGATGACATCGTGTTCTTTTTCTGTACTTTAATTAGAGTGACCATGTGAACTTAAATGTGGGTAGAATGATAATGATATCATGGCTTGCCACTGGCGAATTAACCAAAACTGCTACATTGTGTTTGGGAAGAAAATGCCTTTCAAACATTTCAAGCCGAGCACCCAAGAAGCCACACGTTGGTTGACTCGATTTTTACATGTGATTTCAACACCTGCACCTCGCATTGGTCATCTGTGTGACACTGAAAATCACGTGTCTGGTACAATGGTACTCCACCACATCTGCAACATTTCACATCTGGCCCAGCGCGGCCGGTCACGAAATAAAATGTCACGGTAACGCTGCGTGCCTCCCGGAGCCGAGAGGGAGGTGTGTGGAAACAGGGATTTCCACCCCGTCCCAGTTCAGGCTCTGCTGCTAGCCACAGGCCATAGAAGTCGATACGTACCGAGAACTGGGCGGCATCACGAGCAGAAGCTTCGCAGCTTCAGACGAGATTTTATCCACAAAGAGCTCATATACTCGTCAAGGGCAAAAGAGGCAGAGATCGGTTGAGGAGTAGATGTCTTCTCAATTGCTGTGTACCGTAGACACCTACACCAGGTGGTGTGCAAAATCCTACCACGAGTGTCTACAAGCCATTTAATTATCCAACAGGCTCAAACTCGCCGCTAACAGGAAGCCTGAAATGGTCTCTGCCTTGTCTGACTTCACCTCAGCCTCGTTAACATTTTCCACAGTATTTACCAGTAACTAGAAATGGTTAACCCAGGCAATAAACCCACACCCATGTCTTTTCCTGTCGGTTTCTCGGTATCTGAATGAAATCCACACCACACAGAGCGCCGGCCAGAGTACGGTTTATTTCTTTGTTGCATGTCAATGTGAACTCTAATTGCGTCTGTTGGTTGGACTGTTCCGCAGAGCACCATTGTGTGGCGGCGAACACTTTCCTGGAATCCGCCAATGGGAGGGTAATTGCCGAGCGGGCCTCCACATGCTGATGAAATTTCTCTAAGTGCGCTCGCGTGTGTGTGTTGGGTGGTTAATTTGCTCGTTTGCTTGCTTACTTACGGGTCGGCGCATTTGTTTTTGCTAATCCCTAGACTGGATCCGGAGTGAGAAAGATATGACAAGATAATCGTATCGTAAATAGGAAACGATTAGGCAGATTTGAGCGCACCTGGATATGAAAGATTATCACAGCATAAATGCATTTACGTAAGTCACACTGGTAGCCTCAGAAGGCACCATTTTAGCATAGCATAACTTTTTATTGACGACAAGAGTGGCGACCACTTGCAATGTGAAGATGATACCGTGAAGTATATATGAAAGCGGTGTTTGAAATGGAGATAACAACAATTATTGCGGCTTATCAACGCACCAGCTGCCAGGGTCATGTGGCGTCGCCAACTCTTTCCCTGTTGGAAGGGTTTCTCACGAACCAGCTTGTTCCTTGTTCAGGGAAGCCGCCGGGCCCTGGACCCGGGTCGGCTGCGTGGAGGCTAGCTACGTTGACCGCTCCACTACCGCGCCCCCGTTTGAAATGGAGAAAATGTTCCATTCTATAATACTAAAATCCTGAACAGAGGGTAGAAGCATGGTAAAAATTGTGGGGATTGCACAGATTGTCTAATACGTATCTAACCACCCTATCGTACTGAAGGCATCAGTATATATATATATATATATATATATATATATATATATATATATATATATATATATATTTATTTATATACACACATATATATATATATATATATATATTTTTTTTTTTTTTAAGTCATCCTCCACCACGAACAGGCAGCAATATTCCCTTGCATTATCGGAATCCAGTACCCAACCATGCTCGGATAATTTTATTAACATGCGCATTGACGGGGGGCGGGTACCCCCCCCCTCGGGTTTTTCGGAGACAGTAGAAAAACGGCGGCGCGTAGCGTCGCCGTGCTTGGTATACCTTTTCCTTCGTCATTTTTACAACTTCTGTGACAATTTTAAGGTTAGGTCATCTTAGGTCAGGTCACCAGTACAGGTCAAGTGACCCGACCTCAAAAAAAGTTTAAGATAGCATAAGTCGGAGCAGGGTGAACTTATCCGATTGAAACTCATATCACATTATAGCCCCACCGAGTTCTC